>JAENPR010001335.1:0-171472 GCA_018135685.1 Themeda triandra | reverse complement strand
AGCGTATTTGAGATTTACGGAGCCGGAGGTACGCCTCCAACTATGTCTACACCCCAACGCTAAAGCGGACATGTTGGGTATACTGGTGAAGTGGGGTTAGCCGGGAAATTCTGCTTCTTTGCGAACATCTGACAGCCCCTGCATGTTTTCACTATCTCCTTAGCATCAACTGTGGCTGTAGGCCAGTAGAATCCCTGCCTCATTGCTCTGTGGGCGATTTTGTGATGACCTCTGTGTGCTCCGCATGAACCCGAATGTATCTCGGTGAGCAGCTGATTTTCCTTCTTCTCTACTTATGCACTTGAGCATTGGAGCGACTACACCCTCCTTGTACATGTTTTCCCCAACGATGGAGAATTGCTTTGTCCTGGATTTCATTCGGTGCATATCTTTCTTTGAAGCTGGTTCATATGTACCATTGGTATGCGGATGGGTGCCCTCCGGTCGTCACTTGCAATTGCATGAATGACCGAAGGTGATTCTTCTTCCTCCTTGACGAGACTTGACTCATTAGGACTTGATAAAGAACGCAAGGCGGCAACGGATGAGCGTTAGGCTGCCTTCGCCAATTCATCGGTTTTGGTATTTTCGGACCTCGGTATATACTTTCTGAGGGGTGAAACTCACGGTGGAAATATTTCTCCATTCTCCCCATGCGGGCCAGAGTACGTAGCTAGCTCGGATCCTTTTTGTGTATTCTTTCGAACGTGGCCGACCACTATCTCAGGAGTCCGACCGAGAGATTACACATCGCCGGACTCCAGTGCTCTTAAGCTTTCGTAGTCAGGTACCGCTCATATTCGACCGTGTTGTTTGTGGTAAGAAACGCAGCCTTGCTGCATATCGTATGCTTGGTCCATTCGGTGGTGTCGGAGTCAATTTGAGATTCTATGCATGAACACCAAGACTGTCGCGATTATACGACCATTCGAGGTTCGTCAAACCGCGGAGTGGATTCATGCGCATCTCGGTGTCCGGTCCTCATATGAAGTCCTTACGCCTCGCGACTTGATAGTTGATCTCGTGCTCAAATGATATTATGTATTCGTTCGGCTCGATGGCCTGACTTGCCTATTCGGCCCACTCGCGGTGTTCGGAAGAGAGACTCCCAGTCGTAGGTGACGGGACCCGAATCGGGTGTGCTTGGAAATAATGCTTGAGCTTTCTAGAAGCCATCACCACGAAGATAAGCAATCTTCTCTAACCTCGGTGTAATTCACCTTGGCGCCCGAAAGAGCTTCCTAAGTATATGGGGAATTGCTGCACTTTGCCTTCATATTCTTTCTCCTCGATTAATCTTTGCGCTTACCGCTGCGCACCGTCGATTGGTACAATATCGAGTTGCTCCCGTGGTTGGTTTTGACAAGGTGGTAAGCCTTGGTGAGGTACCCCTTGAGGTCCTCAAAAGCTTGCGCTGTTCGAGTCCCCAATCGAAGTCTACGCATTCCGCGATTAGGCCTGGAAGATCGGTAATCCTCTTTCGGCCGACCTGGATATGAACCGCTCAAGGCCGCTATTCTCCCTGAGTTTCTGTACCTGCTTTTGTTTTTGGCGGTGCCATGTTTGCAATGGCTTGCCAATCTTTTCCGGTTGGCTTCTATGCCCCTTGAGACCAAACAACCGAGTAGCTTTCCTTTAACGTCACAGAAAACACATTTGTCGGGGTTGAGTTTGAGGCCACTTGGAGCATGATTACGCGAATGTTTCTCAGACCGTCTATGTGTGCATCCCTCGATCGCTTTTTACCACGATGTCATCCACATAGAAGACGAAGTTGTTCTTCTTCTTGTTCCGGAATATTTCATCCGTTAACCTGGAGAAAGTCGGTCCGTCGTTCCTTAGCCCCTCGGGCATTCTCTTGTAACAAAAGGTGCCATGCGGCGTGATGAAGCTTGTCTTTTCTTGGTCTTCCTGTCTAACCATATCTCAAGATAGCCCAAAAACAATCGAGCAAGCTCATAATCTACAACTAGCCGCGATGTCCACCAATTTGTCTATTCGGGGCAAGTGGCACGGACTTTGGGGCCGGTGCTTGTTGAGGTCGGTGAAGTCGACGCACATTCGCCATTTTCCATTTTTCTTCTTTACCATGACCACGTTAGCCAGCCATTCGGATATTGTACTTTTCTTGATTACATCGGCATCTAAAGCCTACGTACTTCGGCCGGCGCGCCAGCTGCTCTTTCGTCGATATCTTGCGCGGTTATGCTTTCTAGGTCTAGCTGATTTGTTCACGTTCGAGCTCAGTTTGTCTTGTGCAAGGCTTCGATCTACCCCCCGGCAGATCACGTGTTGACCATGCAAACATGCCTCGGTTTTCTAGTAAGAATTCGGGTCAATCTTGATGCTTCTCCTTGACCTAGGCTTTGCGCCGATATTGACACATTAAGTCGGAGCCGATTCGGCTCAAGGATACCCGAATTGTTTCTTCATATTTGAGAGCGCTTTTGGCTCTTTGCTATTGCCTTGACCATCATCCTCCTTTATACATTTGGGTTTGGACTTCACCTCATGCACCATGTCTTTGTATCTCAGTATGTGTTTTCCATCGTGTTGTTTCAGTCCCTTAGGGTCGTACCCCTAAGGACCGAAAACCGAAAGAACTAGAAATAAAATTACGGAACGAAATAGACAATGCAAACCTTATATTCCTTGTCCTCCTGGCTAAAATGCACGGAGTCCGAGAGAGCCCTACAATGTCCCTTGAAGGGTGTATTTAGGAAGTCGTGTTGGGCGTTTTGTACAAGAATGCCCCTAGCAACCCTAATTTCAACGCACAGAGAAACCGACACTCTGGCGGCATAAGTAAATGGCCACCAGGGCCCACCTTGCCGGCCGACCGCCGACAAGCGCACATCCGGCTTTTTCTTCCCGTCAGCCGCGGGTCGTCCGAGGCTCGCACCGAATGCGCGCGCTGCCCGCGCTATTGGGGTTTTTCCGTCCGGGGCGCCGGCGTCGCGATGCCGACGCGCCGCCCGCGCGCTATCGGGGCTTCCGTCCCGTCGCCGCCCGGGCGTCGATGCCGAATGCGCACCTCCCGCGCTTATCGGGGCTTGTCTGGCGCCCGGTGTCAATGCCGAAACGCGCTGCCGCGCTATCGGCGGTTCCGTCCCGGCGCGACGTCCCGAGCACGAATGCGCGCCCGGTGCTATCCGGGAATTCTGATTTGGCGCCCGGTGCTTACGCCGACGCGCGCCGCCCACGCTTTCGGCCATACACACGCATCAAACACAAGAGGCGCACATAATCGGGGGACGGGTGGCCAATTCCACTCCTCCCCCAACGGTTGTTAACACCAGAATTTGGTCGAGAATATGACAGTGGACCCGCAGACGACGTGAGAGAGGATTCGGCAAATGCATGTGCGGTCGGCTAACTTTCCATGTTCGGCAAATGGCCAAAGCGGTCGACAATTGCTTTATTTGAAGACGGAGAAAGGAAAAAGAAGCCGATCGAAGAAAAGGAAAGAGTCGTAATGATCAAGGACTCCGATTATGGATAGAGTTAGCGTGTTTTGTCTTTCCAATTTTGGTTAGATAGTTCGTAAGTGCTTAGAACTCATGTTTTGTCCAGGGTATAAATATAAACCCTCGACCATTGTAATAGAGGTTCACAACCAAATCAATACAACCGGCTACGCGCCACCCTTCGAGTCCTTTAGTCGTGTCGTCGAGTTCTTCGAGAGGGCCAATCGATCCGTCGACCTCCGTAAGTCCCGGCAACCTTGTTATCATGTCTAGTATCGTGCGGCGGATTTAGATAATGATGCAAGTAGTCTTGTTGCAATGCTTAGTATCATGCGGTGGATTTAAGCATTGAACCAAGATTCCATGTTAATGATGGGAAGTTAAGATTAGCTAGGAGCTAGTTACCAAAGTTTCTGATTAGGTCATGAGTCGTGCGACAGGCTAAGATCTAAGCTTAGATAGTTATCGGCTCTTTTAGATTTGGCAAAATCTAATAGATTCATTAAGTTATCACGTGTTGCATGCTTTATTTAATGTTTAATTATTTGCAACACTCTTTTGCCCAATCTAGATTGATACTCTTTCGGCTTGTTGATCGTTCCTTTCATGCTTATTCAATACCGAGTAGATCAAGCTCATATAGCCGAATTAGATCGATCTAGATTGTTACATGTTGCGGGTTCATTCACGTTATATGTAGATAAGCCTTGACAGGACCGGGTACCGTGCGGCAGATGCAGGTCTTTGGGTTACTCTAGAGCTAGTCATCCGGTGGACTAGAGATCGGTTTAATCTGATAGGCTTCTTTTACATGTTGCTTGTTTGTTCCTTCTTCATGGACCCCGATTCGGCAATCTTGCCGATACGGTTATGCTTATACATGTAGCAAGTATCTATAGATCTGTTAGATAATTATATGCTTTTAGCTCTTTATTGCTAGATTGTATCATGCGGTGGATTGATCTAGTAGCAAGGAGTGGTGTAAATTCATAGTGAGTGGTATCATGCGGTGGATTAGCTTGCTTGGGTTTATGCTCGACGGGTTTATGAAGGCTAGACGTGCGGCGAGACTAGTTGGAGTAGCCTATGCATGTGTTGTTTAGTAGATTTATATTTATAAGTTACTTATTCTTAATTTTTAGTGCTTAAAGATGCTTTAAACATGAGATGTAGTTTGATATGCTTTAATGATTTAATCTTGTTCAAACATGTCTTCATTTACCGTATTCGCTAGTTTGTTCTTTTACATCGCTTATGTTACTTTAGCCGAATGAACCGCATCCGTTGCGTATAGCTTCCATAGCTATGTGTCGTCGTAAGTGGCTTCGTGGGCCGTAAAGATGGAACTGCCTGGTCTCACCAAAGACGTTCCAGCTTATGATCTTACCGTTTTATCCCTTGTCGATTTTCGTGTCAAATCGACGGCACGCCACCGGATTCGACGCCCGGCACCCGATTGAAGCTAGGCTTTCCGGCTTGCCGTGTGTGAGACGCAGGGTGGTCACATTTTGCGTCAACACACTTTTTGGCACGCCGGTGGGACCACTTCTCAATATAAGATGGGATCGGAAATTGACAACAAATACGTTCGAACGTGACCATGGACGAGCCGCCGCCGCAGCAACGCCGATGGTGGAGCAAGCAATGGAACAATTTCATCGAAATGTCCGATGTCCTTTTCCAAGAACAAGAGTGGCAAAGTGATGATCAAGCAAGCACTACCACGAGTTCTTTCTCGCCGGCCGGGCCTCGATGTTACCGACGAGGAGGAGATGCAGAGGGTAGTTGGAGCCATCTACAAAGCTGTAGGAGACACTATGTTGAATCACAACACAAGCTTTTCTCGGGCACCTTCCGCAAAATCATGGCTGAAACTTTTGGTCCGGCAAGCTTGACAAACGATTTGAAGCAAGATTTGGAGAGCTTGTCAGGGCTGTACTTCAACACTCAAGAATCTTCGTGAAGTTAACTCGAGGAGAAGAGATAATCGGTACAAGCAAAGATGGAGCTATTCATGATGGAAAAGAGAAGCCTCCCGTGACCGAGCAAAGAAACTCATGGTCGTAGCTTTTGGTGCGACAACGATATACCCGCATCTCGCTTATAAGATTTCTCCAAGAGCAAAACATTGCGAAGAGTGTCTATGGAGATGGGTATAGTGAATTCACCGACATGCGTGCTCGGATGCTTTGCCGAATCCAGATACGAGTGCATCAGAGTGCCTTCTAGGAGACAGGAGCAAAAGATACAAATGATGAGCTCCTAAGCGTAATGGCCGATATGATGCAGAATCAATTCGGCCCGAAACCAAAGCATCGACATATGCATACAAATCTCCTTTCCTTAATGGTACAATAGGGTAGCTCTTCCACCAAGAGTTAAACCACCAACGGATTTGACCAAGTTCTCTCGGTCGATGATACCGCATTCATTGAGCATGTCGGTAGATATCCGATGCAACTTGGAGAAGCCGCCGATGAAGCTTGGAGGATCGATATTTTCCTATGTCTCCGACAGGGCCGGCTTTCACATGGTTTGCATCGCAGCCGGCCAATTCCATTGGTACATGGGCAGAATTGGAGCAAAAGTTCCATTCATACTTTTATACAGAACCAATGAGAAGAAGATGGTTGATCTCGTGGTCTATGAGGATGAAAACTACCGAGACACCAATGGAGTATCTCCGCATTCGAGAAGCAAAGAACATGTGCTATTCTCTCGACTATTCCCGATGATCGCTTGCACAATTGGTCATTGCAGCATGCCGCCACATATTAGAGACAAGCTATTCGGCATGGAGTTTGAAGATCTTGGACAAACTTTGCACAAAAGCCGACAATGAATGAGCAATCAAGCCCAAGGGTTCAAGAGATGCTCGTTTTCGAAGAACAAGGTAACCGTTGATATGTATCGTGATTTCTCGGAGGAAGCATCCGAATATGAAGATGAAGATGAAGTAGCCGCTGCAGAGTTGACCTGGACAAAAGAGCCTACTTTGGTCACCATCGATGGGTGAAGCAGCGTAAGGGATCTTATGATTTTGATGTCAAAGAAAGCGTATAAGCTCTTTTTGTATCTCGGTCCAAGAAGGACGCGTTAAGCCGCGTAAGGACATCCTATGCTGCGCCGAAGGAGTAAAGGACAAGAAATACCGTGGATTTCATGATACAAACTCTCATCATATCAATGATTGCCGAGTGTTCGTAGTAAAAATTCAAGGCTATTCAAGATGGACACTTAAGATTTGATGGCAAGATGAAAGTAGACAAGAACCCATTCCCTCGTAACATGGTCTCTTTCTCCATAGGCATGGTTGATGCCAAAGGAGTCCAAGGAAAAGGGAAAGATGAAGGTTCCGACATCCGAAAGAGCCAAAGAGATTGGTTCTCGTTGACCCTAATCGGCAAGTTACCAAGGAGGAAGTGCAACAAGCGCAGCTCAAGAATAGCCAAACAGAGAAGGGTCAAACTTCAGATGCAGCTAAGGGAAATTGCCGAATACACGCTGATCCGAAGCGCAGGGTTACAACACGACACTTATTGAATAAGTGGCAATGGGAAAAGAAGATGGAGTATGATGAGGAACAAGCGTACATTGAGGAAGAGCGCAGGTTCATGGCGTAACGTCGGAGATATGAAGCGTAAGTGCGCCAAAGGGAACAAGAAGAATACAGAGAGAGCAAGAGCAATCTCATTGGAATTGTTCCTTCTTCGCACACCGTTGGAATGAAGGCTTGAAATTGCCTCGCGTAAACAATTGCCCCGAATGCGTGATCAATATTCGTAGTACAGTAATCTCGAGTCAACCGTCCCGTTCATGATAGACTTGGGATGAAAGTTCCGAGAACGATCGGCGCCTAAAAATAAACAGCTTTGATGGATATCGAGGAAAAGATTTGCAGACCAAACATGGGCTCACGAGTGTCCATACTACGGAAGAGAGCTCCTACGGATGGCAAAAAGGTCAATGGTGTCCTCCCGGTCTCATGGAAAAGCCAAGAGAAGAGTTCAAATATTTGAGAAATCAAGAGATGAAGCAGAAATAGCCGAAAAGAAGCCAAAAGATGGCGTCCTAAGAAAAAGGATGGTGGACAGTGGCCCATCGGCTAATACTAACATGGTGTTCTTCATTCCATTAGAGTTTAAAGCTCCTCAAGACCAAGAAGTGCAAGATGAGGTATATTCAGATTTTGATGAGACCGAATGCCGAGACCCGATGGCTCAACTTGTGTTGACTCGGCAAGCAATCTTTGATAAGCCAAGCTTAAAAATCGTCATCCGAAACCATTGTACTTGAAGGGATATGTCAATGGCAAGCCTTTAACTAAGATGCTTGTTGATGGAGGGGCTGCTATCAATATTATGCCCTATGCTACTTTCAGAAACTTGGTATGACAAATGAAGATTTGCCATAGACCGACATGATCCTTAGAGATTTTGGTCGGCAATGCTTCGATACTGTGGAGCAAGACATATGGAGCTGATGATTGGATCCAAGACCTTGATCACTACCTTCTTTGTCATTGATGGCAAGGGGGCATATAGCATACTTCGGGAAGGGATTGGATCCATGCTAATTGCCGTATACCCTCAACTATGCATCAAATCCTTATTCAAAGGGGTAGGAGATGATGTAGAAGTTGTTCAGCCGATGATTCAAGAGTGTTGCCACTTCGAGCCTCGCTATTGGGAGTATGATGGACTAGATTGCCTTTCGGGTAAGGTATGGAAAGAAGGTCCCGTCAATGTGTTCGACAGGGATCAACAAATGATCCAAGCAAATGGCTCGACAAGAACTTTAATGGGCAATCCAATCGATGGCAACAAAGGCAACCGGGTCGTGGTTTCATGTCGGCCGACAAATTAGAAGAAATCAATGTTGGTGATAGCACAAAGTCAAGGCCGATGTATATCAAGGCAAATTTAGACCTTAATATAAATTGGAGTTAATAGAGTTGCCGAATGAGTTCAAAGATTGTTTTGCTTGGGATTACACAGATGCCTGGGTTGGATCGATCAATTGTTGAGCATAAGCCGCCTATAAAACCTGGATTTCGCCCTTTCAAACAACCTCCACGGAAAATCTATAAAGAGGAGGTATTGGCCGATGTAAAGAAAGAGATTGAGAGATTAATTGAAGCAAACTTTATTCGGCCATGCAGTATGCAATGGATTTCAAATATAGTACCTGTCTACAAGAAGAATGGAAAGATGAGGGTATGCATAGATTTCGTAGATCTCAACAAAGCTACTCCAATGGATGGATACCCAATGCCAGCTTGCCGATTTATTAGTGGATGCAAAGAAGCAGGTTATGAAGTTATCGCTTTATGGATGGCAATGTCAAGCTACAATCAGATTTTCATGGCGCTTGAAGATATTGCAAAGACCGCATTCGATGTCCCGGTCACATTGGATTATTTGAGTGGATAGTGATGACATTTGGATTGAAGAATGCCGGTGCAACTTATCGTAGAGCCATGAACTATATCTTTCATGAGTTAATCGGCAAGATTGTAGAAATTTATATTGATGATGTAGTAGTCAAATCCGTAGACCATAAAGGACATTTAGCCGATTTAAGAAAGACTTTGGAGTGCACAAGGAGACATGGCTTAAAGATGAATCCAAACAAGTGTGCTTTTGGAGTCTCGGGCCGGTGAGTTTTTAGGGTTCTTGATTCACAAAAGCTGGATAGAAGTTGGAAAAAAGAGCATGGAAGCAATAGACAAAGTTGTGCCCCCAACTAACCTTACACTGCAATCATTGCTGGGCAAGGTCAATTTCATGAGAAGATTCATATCCAATTTATCGTAAAGAGTGTTGCCTTTCTCTCCATTGTTGAAGCTCAAGAAAGATCGAAATTTGTCTGGGGTGACATACAAGAAAAGGCTTTTGATGAAATCAAGCAATATATGAAGGCACCGCCAAGTTGGTACCTCCACAACTTGAGAAGCCTTTCAAGTCAGTATGTGGCGGCCGATAGCCTAACAATAGGATCGGCCCTTATGCAAGAGTTTGATGGAAAAGAGAGAGTAATAGCTTACCTTAGCCGAAAACCGTTAGATCCCGAAACAAGGTATTCGGCTATAGAAAAGCTCGTTTGTGTGTTTATTACTCATGCACCAAATTTCGGCACTATTTGTTAAATGCCGAATGTGTGGTTATATCTAGTTTTGATGTAATTAAACACATGTTGTCAATGCCGATTTTAAGTGGGAGAATCGGCAAATGGGTATTAGCACCGTCGAGTTTAATTTAAAGTATGAGTCGGCAAAAGCAAAGAAAGGACAGTAATTGCCGATTTTATTACTCAACATCGTGATTTATCTCGTTGATATGATTAACATTGCCCCATGGGCATTATTTTTTGATGGATCATCATGTGACAAAGGTGGTGGTGCTGGTATTCTTTTGATATCCCCACGTGGAAAGATATTTGAGTTTGCTTTTTCAATTGAATATCCTGTCACTAACAACCAAGCGAGTATGAGGCTTTGCTTAGAGGGCTTCGGCCGTTGGTAGAACCGAAGGTCGTTGCCGTGAGGTATTTGGTGATTCTCGAATTGGTAATCAATCAGCTTGACAGACAATATGAATGCAAAAATGATGTACCGCAAGGTTACCATGAACAATGTAGGGAACTTCGAAAAGTTTTTCGCAGTTACTTTGCATCATATACCCAGAGAGCACAATGGAGAAGCAAATAAATTAGCTCAAGCCGCTTTCCTCGGATATCGGGAAAATCATGAAGTCTATACAAAGAAGAAGATGTTTTCAATTCGATCGATAAGTAATGACTGGAGAAGTGACATTATCAATTATCTCAAAAGATCCATCTCAAAGAGTTTCCTGAGGCTCGTATAAGGCATTTAAATTTGTGCTTCTTGATGATCAGTTGTACCACAAGTCTATAGATGGAGTGTTGCTCAAATGCTTGAGCCAAGAAGAAGCTAAGAAGATTATGTTTGAAGTCCATGAAGGAGCTTGTGGTGCACATCACGCACTTACCGAATGAAATGGATAATAAGGAGGACAGGTACTTTTGGCCGACTATGTTGGAGGATTGCTTTGAATATTACAAAGGGTGTCGAGATTGTCGATATTTGGTAATGTTCGTGAGAGCACCCGCATCTGTTCCGAATCCGATAATTAAACCTTGGCCGTTCGTAGGATGGGGTATAGATTTAATTGGACAGATCAATCCTCCATCTAGCAAAGGACACAAGTTTGTGTTGCTAGCAACAGATTATTTCACCAAGTGGGTTGAAGCTATCCCTTTGAAAAAGGTCACATCGAAAATATGATCAGTTTGTCAAGGAACATATAATTCATAGGTTTGGGATTCCACAGACCATTACAACCGATCGGGACTCAATTCACTTCTTCGAGTTTTGTGATTTTGCCGAAAACATGGGGATAAGGTCAGATAATTCTTCTCCTTATTATGCACAAGCCAATGGCCAAGCAGAGGCGTCAAATAAGATCATGATCAAAATTATTCGAAGAAAATCGATGAGAAGCCAAGGAGATGGCACTTGGTCCTTAATGAAGCATTGTGGGCTTACCGAATGGCTTGTCATGGGTCCACACAAGCATCTCCATATGAGTTGGTTTATGGACATAATGCCGTGATGCCTTGGGAGTTGCAATCAGGATCAAGGAGAGTTGAGTTACAAAAGGACCCGACGTAAAAAGATTATAAGGATCTCGATGATGGATGAGTTAGAAGATTTGCATTTGATTCGTCTTAAGGCCTTGGAGAATATTGAGAAGAATAAAATACGTGTTGCCAAGTACTACAACAAGAGAGTTAAAATTAAGCAATTTGCGAGAAGGAGAATTGGTTTGGAAAACAATATTGCCAATTGGTACCAAAGACGTAATATTCGGCAAGTGGTCTCCGAATTGGGAAGGACCTTTTCGGGTTGTCGGTTGTGCACCCGGCAATGCGTATATATTAAAAACGCTGTTTGGAAAGGAACTTACTAGAGCCATCAATGGCGTATACCTTAAGAAGTTTTTTCCAAGTATCGAAGTTGGATCTTAATTGTGATTATGACGTAAGCGTGGTATAGCCGATTGAATAAAATCGCCTTCGTAGTAAAGGAAAGAGGTTGGAAAGAAATAACCGATAATATTATCGCCTCTAGTGGAAAGATAGCCGATATCGTGTGTATCGTCTTTCGAACAAAAATAGCCGATACGCTTGTATCGCCTTTAGTCGATTTTTAAAAAGTATAAGTGAATAGTTTGATCTTATCTCTCGACTGATAGGTTTATCGGGAGAAGATAAAGGGAATTGAAGTACTACGCTACAAACCGTCAAGTCATGGAACAGACCGAGATCTAATCGGCTAAAATGATGTCATGCGATTCGGGAGTTTTCGTTTGGGAAGAGCGTTGCGCCGAGTTCTAGCTAAAGGAAAATTTGCAAAGAAGCAAACACAACGAGATGAATGTCATCACGTACAAGCAAGAACAAGAAGAGGACCAACATTCTTCATTAAAGTTTTATTTACAACCCGCGCCAATCCTAGTACAAGCTACTCCTCTTCTTCGTTGAAGAGCTTGTTGAGGACAGACTCGGGTTGGTGGCGTTGGCCATGGCGTTGGCGTGGGCGTCGTAACCCGCCAGAGGCCCTCGATGTCGTCGACTTCGTGGAGGGAGCCCGTCGCGGAAGCCGGCCGGCATCGGAGCGTAGTCGTCCCCGGGTCCAGACGACATCCCCGCCAAGCCGAGGGAGGTGCCGAGGCGCACGCCATGAAGGGCAACCTGGTCGATCCGACCGCACCGCCGAGGCGCTCCACCGCCGCCGCCCCTTGGGCGTTCACGTGGTTGGCCGCCGCCATCGCCGCCACCTTCAAGCGGTCCAGCCTCCGCGGTGAGGTCTCGTAAAGAAAAATAAGATTAATCAATGAGCAGATGAATCGGAAGGAACATGGGTTGAAGGCAATTGGCGAAAAGTGAATACCGGTGATGGCCTCGCTCATCTCGGGCAGCTTGTCCTCCAACTCCACCGAGCGATCCCGAACTTCTTGGTTTCTTCACCAAGAAGCTCCATCGCCTCATCCCGCTCGCGGCGATACGCGGCGGCGTCGTAACGGCCGTACGGCGGGATCTCCTCGTCGTTCCTCTCCCATATAGGAACGTACGGCCGACCCCGATGAAGCCAAAGCGTGCCGGTGCCGGAGAAGGAGCAGGAGCCGGGCCGGAGCGGGAGCCGGCGCATGGGGCAGAGGCGTCGAACGCCGCAGCCGGCGCGCCAGAAGCGCCATTGGCCGGTGCTGATCCTCGCCGTCCTACAAACGAGGTACCGTCAAGATCGGCTAATTTAAAAAAAAAAAAAACGTACAAGATGGGGAGATCGTTTCTTACCGCAGACGGCGACCACCACGGCCGCCCTCCGCCGCGTCCACTACGGAGCAGGAGCGGAAGCGGAAGAGGGAGCGTGGGTGCCGGCCCGAGCGACCCGCCTCCGGACATTGGCGATGTAGTCGCCGGTGTTCCCAGTAGCCCTGAAACGGATCAAGAAGATAAGCAACCGCAAAGGGGGCAGAAGTTCAGATCGGGTAAAGACTATCGAATAGCACAACTCAAGGGATTGGAGATCTCACCGCCGGCGCCGGTTGCTACTACCCTCCGCCTCGTCCTGGGCAGGACGCTTATTACGATCTCCGCCGCTCGCCATTGGTGATGGTGGGGGTTTTTTGGGCTTGGAGGCGAAGAGGAATTGGAGGAGATTGAAGAGAATGGCAACTGCTTGTGCTTGATGTGATGATGGTGGGAGCCGACTGGTCCTATTTATGAACGTGGGAGCCGTGGCGAGAACCGGGGAAAGCCAAGCGACAGGATAGGGTTTCCACACTTATGGGCCAAGATTGAGTTGGGCCGGCCCATCACTACCGGCGGTTCGGCTTACCATATGCTCGGTCGGCTAAATAGCTAATAAGGGTTATTCGGCTAAAGTGAACACTTGGGGCCGCAATGTTGCATTCGGCTAATACATACATTAAGTAAGTACAACATGACAAGGATAGCCGAATGATAACGAAAGCAGAAAGAAAAGAGAAAAAAACAAAATATTAAGTCGAAAGGGATAAAGTGTTGAAAAACAATGGTACACTCGAGCATAGTATTTACATGTATCATCATACAAGCAAGAGGTTCATACATTCAAATAAGAGTTGATGACATTCAAGGCGTCTGTTTTGATTTTGTTGACCTCATCAAGGACTCTTTTATCTTCAACCTCGTAGTTTTGGATCTCGCTGCAGCTTGTTCTTGATTTGCTTGGTATCTCTGACAAGAGAACTTATCTTGGTCTTGGCTGAGTCAAGAGGTGGCAGGGTAGCGAGCTTGGCTTCATGAGATTGAATGTTGGCATCCAATTGAGCCAACTGGGCTGCCAATCTAACCCTCTCATTTCTCATGCTATGCAACTCAGGCTCCAAGGTGTCCCAAGACTGTTTGACTGATTTGAATTCAGAATAGAGTTCCTTGACCCGCTTGTTCTCTCGGTTGCCTTGTCGGTCTCCAAGATAACCCTCGTCGGACATGTTCCTATATGCTCTCTTGACGACGGCGAAATGGTCATCAAGATGAGACAAGGCATTGATGGCATCCTTGAGATCGAAGGGAGTTCTTGGATGAGTGGCTCTGCTATTTCCCTTATTTTGTCGACTCCCGAGTCAGTCAACGATATCCCTTTCCAAGAATGAGATTATGGCCTTTAGTTTAGCCTCGACTCTCGATGATAATTGCCGATTGGAGGAGACTTCATCATCATCAAGAAACTCTTCGGCAATAAGGGAGAAACTGGCCCGTTGAAGAGCAATATCCCGATAACGAAAGAAAATTTATTAGCCAAATGACTTGACTCGAAATGAAATAACGGAGAAAGGCTAAAAACAGATACCTCTTCGGCAAAAGTTTGATCAATGGCCTCTTGAGTAGCATCAAGGCTTTGAGTGATTGACACAGTTGCTGTCTCATGAATGGTAGTGTCATGACTCATTGATATATCTTGAATTGCCAAAGGAGTTGAGTCTGGTGCATTTTGAAGAAAATTTCTTTCTGTTGTTTCTCCTGACTGATGAAGAGGGATGCCCGTTGCTATGTCTCGTTTGTTCATCAACCGATGAGAAGGAGTTTCTTCGTCGCTTCTTCTTGATCACCTGCTTGATCGTCTGTTTGGTGAGGAGAAGTTTCTTCTGATGTTCCTCCTTGATTATCTGGGCCGAATATAAGTGAGAATGGTATGAAGGCAAAAGATGAGGATAACAAATGCAGATACGTACCAAGATTAACAGGCTCATTGACATTTGCTTGGCCAGTGGAGGCTTCGGGAGAGTTATCCAAAATCACTACCCTGCTAGGACTTTGGGGGTTGGCCTCCAGTGCTCGTTAAAGAAGTGATCGCACAAACATATTTGCAGGTGAAAATAGAAGATCAAAGGTATTCATACCCGAGGGGGTAGCTTGGCCTTCTTTGATCTTGTTTTCTTGGGAACAAGCAGTTGTCCTTGATGGGGGAAGGAGGGATTTTTCTTTTAAGGTCCTTCAAGAGCACCGTATCGTCGGCGGGAATTTTGTTGAATACTTGACAAACTTGGAGCATCATGCCCCGTGAGCAAAGACGAGGGCCAGTTGCCAATATTGAACTTTTGGAGGACTTGGAGGAGCAATGTCCTGCTTAAAAGATGATTAGAAACAAAACAGAAACGTGAAGTAAAAGGTAGCCATAAGCATGTACCTCATCATCAGAAGAGAATGAGGGCATCAAGACTTGGCATAAAGGATGGACTTGTGCCCTGAAAATGTGAGAATGCCACTCCTGCCACCAGAGGTTGAATGAAGGATGAACAGCTTCAATTATCACCAGAGGATTGGGTTCATATGCTGGAAGCTTGCATCCAAGGTTGAAAACTTTATTGGCCTCAGTACCGTTCAGCAATGACTCCCTAGGCCTGATGATGTTTGAGAAGTATGGCCTTGGGGGCAATTGGCCGAATCCAAACTGCCTGGCAAACATGTTTGGGTTGTAAAATTCATAAGTTGAGCTTATCAATCGGCCATGATGAAACTCTGCTGGCAAAGCACAGGGCTTGATAAAAGAATTGAAGATATCCCTGGAATCATCATCTGTGCAGCCCAGCTCATAGCTAAATCTGCAGGGAAGGGTTAGGTCTTCATTCTCCCTATAAGGGAACCAAACTACATGGTTGAATCCCTTGTAGAAGATCTTGAAAAGGTGGCCCAGGTCCAAGTCGATGGTGATTGAAGATGCAGCCTCTCCATATGTCTGGCAAGACTTGTATCTAAGATCCTCACCTTCAGCATAGTTGATGGAAGGAAAATTCAGATTATGGAGGTCAACAGAGACAATCTGGTGCATGTATAATTGCAACCACATCTGAAGAAGCCACCATGGTCCATTGACACAGGAAATTTCACCATGATTCCTCATCTGGACAGTAATCTGATGCATCATATGGTAGAATGCTCCCAGCAGATATTTGCCCAAAGGAATTAGCTTGCCTGCAGCCAATTCTTCAGCCATCACTATGTGGTTAAGAGTGGGCTCATTGGACTTACCACGAAGATAAATCTGCATAGCCACATGTTCATGAAAGCTCTATACTCTTTGTCGACACGGGGCCGCTTGAAGCATAACTCGAACGTACTTGACCCAACCTCCTCCCCGATTTGACTCGCCTTCGTGAGCTAGTGCCTTTGTATTTGAAGGGGTAAGTTGGTTTGGTGATGTTCAAACCGGTCATCATAAAAATGTCTGATAGGGTGATTGACATTGGGCCATGACCGAAGACAAAAACGTTGATGGCATCAGACCAGAAATGGGAAGCAGCTATCAAGAGGGAGTCATTTCTTGGCATATCGGCTAGTGAAAGTTCCAAGCAATGTTGAATATCTTGGGATTCCTGAGATCACTGTTCGGACTGCATCTGCGGAACCAATCACGCCATCCCGTGATTGAAGGAAGGGGCCAAGTTTTGAAAGTGTTCGGCCATCTATTTGAGGGGGCAATTCTGATTTGAATGGGATCCTCAAAGTTTCCTTTTCGATAAATTCCTTCGGATTAGGGTCTCCCATCGGACCAAGGAAAAATGACCCGGATGAGCGAGATTAGAGATTAAAATCTCGTTCTTCATTTCCTTTATAGAAGTAAAGCGAATAAATCAAGGACACGTCTGGGAACTGATTCAGAAAAATTGCCGAATGAGTAAGGGCAAGTAGGGTTACCTCTAGATGCTCCTCTTGAGTTCCTGTTGCCATGATGGAGCTGATTGAAGATTCCGCCGCCATTGACAACAGCTTGCCGAGCGCAGATCTCGTGTGGCGGCCGCGGTGTTGGCGGTCTTGACCTAGACGAGAGGCGCTAATAGTCAATTTCGAAATAAAACCCTTTTATCTCGAAATTGAGGGGGCATGTGTTAACACCAGAATTTGGTCAGGAATATGACAGGTGGACCCGCAGGGAGCAGAGAGAGCGATTCGGCAAATGCGTGTGCGGTCGGCTAACTTCTGTGTGTTCGGCAAACGGTCAAAGCGGTCGACAATTGCTTCATTTGAAGACGGAAAAAGGGAAGAGAAGCTGATCGAAGAAAAAGGAAAGAGTCGTAATGATCAAGGACTCCGATTATGGATAGAGTTAGCGTATTTTGTCTTTCCAATTTTGTTTAGGCAGTTCGTAAGTGCTTAGAACTCGTGTTTTGTCCAGGGTATAAATATAAACCCTCGACCATTGTAATAGAGGTTCACAACCAAATCAATACAACCGGCTACGCGCCACCCTTCGAGTCCTTTTAGTCGTGTCGTCGAGTTCTTCGAGAGGGCCAATCGATCCGTCGACCTCCGTAAGTCCCGGCAACCTTGTTATCATGTCTAGTATCATGCGGTGGATTTAGATAATGATGCAAGAAGTCTTGTTGCAATGCTTAGTATCATGCGGTGGATTTAAGCATTGAACCAAGAGGGTTCCATGTTAGTCATGAGTCGTGCGGGCGGCTAAGATTAGCTAGGAGCTAGTTACCAAAGTTTCTCTGATTAGGTCATGAGTCGTGCGGCAGGCTAAGATCTAAGCTTAGAGGCTAGTTATCGGCTCTTTTAGATTTGGCAAAAATCTAATAGATTCATTAAGTTATCACGTGTTGCATGCTTTATTTAATGTTTAATTATTTGCAACACTCTTTTGCCCAACCTAGATTGATACTCTTTCGGCTTGTTGGTCGTTCCTTTCATGCTTATTCAATACCGAGTAGATCAAGCTCATATAGCCGAATTAGATCGATCTAGATTGTTACATGTTGCGGGTTCATTCACGTTATATGTAGATAAGCCTTGACAGACCGGGTACCGTGCGCGATGCGAGTCTTTGGGTTACTCTAGAGCTAGTCATCCGGTGGACTAGAGATCGGTTTAATCGATAGGCTTCTTTTACATGTTGCTTGTTTGTTCCTTCTTCATGGACCCCGATTCGGCAATCTTGCCGATACGGTTATGCTTATACATGTAGCAAGTATCTATAGATCTGTTAGATAATTATATGCTTTTAGCTCTTTATTGCTAGATTGTATCATGCGGTGGATTGATCTAGTAGCAAGGAGTGGTGTAAATTCATAGTGAGTGGTATCATGCGGTGGATTAGCTTGCTTGAGTTTATGCTCGACGGGTTTATGAAGGCTAGACGTGCGCGGACTAGTTGGAGTAGCCTATGTATGTGTTGTTTAGTAGATTTATATTTATAAGTTACTTATTCTTAATTTTTAGTGCTTAAAGATGCTTTAAACATGAGATATAGTTTGATATGCTTCAATGATTTAATCTTGTTCAAACATGTCTTCATTTACCGTATTCGGCTAGTTTGTTCCGTTTACATCGGTTATGTTACTCTAGCCGAATGAATCGCATCCTCGCTGCGATAGCTTCCATAGCTATGTGTCGTCGTAAGTGGCTTCAGGGCCGTAAAGATGGAACTGCCTGGTCTCACCCAAAGACGTTCCAGCTTATGATCTTACCGTTTTATCCCTTGTCGATTTTCAGTCAAATCGATCGGCACGCCACCGGATTCGGGCGCCCGGGCACCCGATTGAAGCTAGGCTTTTCGGCTTGCTGTGTGTGAGACGCAGGGTGGTCACATTTTGCGTCAACAGCGCTGGAGTGGCAGGTGAAGAAGATGCCGAATCTGCGGAATATGATAGGGCAGAAGGGAGCGCAGCGGCCGCTGGACCGGATGGGGGTGAAGCCGCCGAATTTGGCCCGACCCGTAGAAGCCGCCAGGTCAGAATCGAGGGGCACACCGGCATTATTTGCTGATCTAAAGTTGACGAGGAGCGACTTAACTCATACCAGCGCAGCGGCCTTCTCAGCGCATTCGAGCGCGAAAGGAGCCGAGCTCCGGGGGACGAAGTTACCCTGAATCCGAAACCGTATGAGGCAGTTGTGTTCCGTGACTTCTTCATAGCCGGGTTGAGGTTTCCCTTGGTTCCGTTTTTCGGAGCCGTTCTGCAAAAATACCGCCTGCAGATCCATCATCTCACGCCGAATGCCATCGCACGGCTCAGCATATACACCATGGCCATGAAGATGATGGGCCACGAGCCAAGTGTTGCCCATTTCGTGAAGCTCCATTGCACCCACTTCCACTCGAAAGTGGGGAAGGTTGATGGAAGGCCCAATATTCGCACCGAATATGGGTCTTACAACTTCGTTCCGGCTCCAGGACAAGAACAAAACTGTTTGGCGCCCACCTTCAAAGAAAAATGGGAGGACTGGAATAAGTTCTGGTTCTATATTCGGGTTGCCTCGGATGAAGAGGTGGAAGCTGCTCAGAAAGTAAGGCACCGCCGGTCAAACCCCTTGGTGTCCTTGATGGCCGTGATGATTGGTGAGAAGCATCTGCCTCACGACACTTTTGGTCCGGCTGATCACGCTGCCGCGGAAGCGTATGCTCTGACCGCCAGCCGGCAGACTAGCCGTGACTTGGCTGAAGAAATGATTGCTATTGACGAATGGCCCTTATGTGAAATGGTGAAATTCGAGCCTATACGGGACATCAATGGCTATCGGGGTCCCGACTTCCTTCTCGAGCGCCCAGATTACTTTGACTCAGATGCTGCGTACTTGGCTGCGTTGGAGAAGAAGGCTGCCCGATTATGCGGGCCGTATGGAGAGAGGGAGCACAAGAAGAAAATGCTCCGACTTGGAAACTCTCCTAGGAAAAACCATGCCCTGGACTGCATGGGCATCGCCTATTCGGAGAGGCCACCGCCAACTCTGAAAGCGTCCAAGGCCAAGGCAAGCGATAGCGCCGACGAGCCGGAGGCCAGCGCGCCGAGCGGCTCGCATCGGGGTCCCTGTGCCGGCCCCCGTTCGGCGCGCTCCTCCTTCCGCGCCGATTCGGGCCACCACAACGGCTGCTGCCGAGAAGAGAAAGCGCGCGAGGCAAAGCCGAGAGCGCCCGGAGCCGGAGGCTCGCGATGTTCAGGTATGCCACGAAATGGCCGGACGATTGTGGACCAAATCTCTGAAACGCAGCGCTAAGTTCTCATTGGACTTCCTGGGGGTCCCGGAACCTTTGCATGCCGAAATGGTAGAGCAAGATACGCATTGCGCATTAGGGCATAGCTGTTGACTTGACGTCTCGGGCGACGCAGACTAACCTGACAGTTTTGGCCTATGTTTTGTAGGACGATACCGGTGGATCGAACTCCATGGCCGGGGCGCGCAGCAAGAAGGTTTCGGACCCATGCCGCCTCCCGCTGAAACCGCAGCCGACGCTGAGCACTCTTGGCCTCAGCTTCAAAAGGCTGGCTGACGCCCCCGGAGGTGTATTTGAGATGTCAAAGAGGCAGAAGGCCGCGGGTGCGTCTGCGGGCGCTAACGCATCCGCCTCCATGCCGCCGCCTGCCGTGGCCGAAACCGCCCGCGCGCATTCGCCCCCACAGGCCCGGAAGTCTGGTAAGTCCCGATTCCACCGAAACCGCCGCGTGTGCTCTGTTTGGCCATGGCAAGCTCTCCTTGGAGCGAGCCCCAGACGAGTGTGATCACATGTGTGTGTATCCGGTGAAAGGACTTACCAACTTGCTCGTGCTCTAGGGGCGGCTTCGGATGCCCACTTAATTGCGGGGGTGGACTGTCGCGCAAGCGGCGTGCTGCCTGGCGCGGCTGCTGTCGCTTTCGCGGACCAGTGCAGCACCTCTTTTAACACCACCACCACCGAAAGGGATTTGGCCAAGGTGGATCGTCTGGAGCTCCTCTCGGCCATCAACTTACACGCTATTTCTGTAAGTTGTCGACCCCGAATGATCAAAGTCTTTTCGATTTCGGGTTGTTTAAATTCTCACTCCTTTCTCTTCACGCAGCAATCTGTTATAAGTGCTGCGTGCGCCAAGCAGGATTGCGCCGCGGTCGCTTTCGTTGCGTCCGAACTCACCGAAAGTGAGGCCGAGGTGCGCAGGCTGAAGGAGGAATTGGCGCAAGCGCGCACCGAGCTTAATCGAGAGAAAACCGCGCGCGAGGAGGCCGAAGCTGACGCCCGCACCACCAGGACCGAAAGGAACACGCAGAACGAGCTGCAGAGGTCCGCCCGTCGCCAGCAGCTCAATGAACTCAGCCAGGCCGCTGCCATATTCGCGCGCCTGGTGGCTTGAGTTGGCGACGAGGTGGTGGTGCCCGCCATCGGGGAGGACACCACGGTGTTCGACTTCTCCAGGTTCCTCCGGACCGGGCTCGCAGCTCTGGAGGGCCAAATGGAGCTCGGACGCCGCTGGGCTGCCCTCGAAACCGCCCGTGCCTTGTGCAAGGCACTGAAGGACACGGGTTGTCCGCATGCGGCGGCACTTCCGGCTCCCGATGACGTGGACCGCTTCTGGGTCCCGGATAGGGACGCGCACGAGGCCGCTGTGAAGTTCTTCAGCGGCTTCTGGAGCTGTGGCGGTCGCAATCTCAGCTTACTGCGAGCGGCACTGAGCGTAGCGGAGGTAAAAACCGCCGAATGCATTTACCCTTTGTGACGAAACCGGTTAGGAATCTTTTAGTTGACTTGACCACTTTCGTGTTTCCTTCTTTCAGGGAGACGACTCACAAGAGGCCATTATCCGTGACTGGGTTATGGCCTACATTCGGGCCAGGGACGAGCGCGAGGCGGCCGCGGCGGGCAGCACACCATCTTCCAATACGCTGCGATCCCCAGAGATGACTCCTGCGCCCGATGGTGCTGCACAGGGCGATCCGTCCGGTGTCGTCAACTCCTCTGCGGCAACGTCCATCGAAGCGGCCGCGCCCCGACCTCAATCTCCTGCCGACGAAAAAGCGGCCGACTCTTAATCTATTCGTCTTTCCTTTGCACAAACTTAACCAATGTCGTAATTGGCCCTGCGTGGCTGGGGTTCGGGGAACCCTTGAACTGTTTGAATACATTTTGTGGCACCAGTGCCGTATGTGACCGTAATTTAACTATTCGGTTGTTTTCCTGCGCGTTTATGTTGCTGCTTTCGCCGTAGTGACGCATCCGGCCAAAAGTTTTTTATAGATAGTTTTGTGGCGTTACTTGCAATTTCGGAGGCCCGCCTAAGTTTTTGTTGAGCCCTGCTTGCTTTTACAGAGAATCAGAGCGCCGAACCGCCCGAATTTGAGCGGTGTAGGGCGCAGTCGGGATAAATTTTTCGTTAAGCCCTCCAGCGTTGTGTGGAGTCTTATAGCGCCGCCCCCCCCCGAATTTAAGCGGTGGAGGGCGCATTCGGGAAAATTTCTTGCTAAGCCCTCCAGCATTGTGTGGAGTCTTAGAGCGCCGCCCCCCCGAATTTAAGCGATGGAGGGCGCATTCGGGAAAATTTCTTGCTAAGCCCTCCAGCGTTGTGTGGAGTCTTAGAGCGCCGCCCCCCCCGATTTAAGCGGTGGAGGGCGCATTCGGGAAAATTTCTTGCTAAGCCCTCCGGCGTTGTGTGGAGTCTTAGAGCGCCGCCCCGAATTTAAGCGGTGGAGGGCGCATTCGGGAAAATTTCTTGCTAAGCCCTCCAAATAAGTTTATTTTCACTTAAGGTATGCTGATGTCGTTACACGGTGTTCTTGCGCTCTGCATAGCTACTGAATGGAACTCTGTATGGTTTTAGTGGTTGTAGCCGGTTGAGTCCTATCTCGAAGTGCTGAGATGTGGCTGCTGACACCTATGTAGGCATGCTGGTTCCCTTTCTTGCGTATAGGAGGTCGGAGCTCTAAACCGACACGGTTGGCTAGACCCCGAAAGTGAGCTAGTCGGCGTGCAGGAGCTGGGTCTTCCATTCATTCTTGGCGATATTGGGACACGCGGTTCTGTGCATCTCTGCTATTTCGTGCTTGCTGCTTTTGCTTAGGCAGCTGAGTTGAACCTGGCTGCGCCTATTTGTCCGGTGCTCACAACTGAAACGGGAGGACTAGCGCTGACTCCCCTTCTGACTCCTCCCGAGTTGAGCCTGGCTGCGCCTATTTGCTCGGCGCTCACAACTGAAATGGGAGGACGAGCGCTGGTTCCCTTCCCGACTCCTCTCATTCCTATTAACCTTAGTTTTGAAACGGGATAGGTTTGTTTTGACCGACATGGCTTGGCATGATGGGGGATGTTATGTATATATAATACTGCTCGGATCATGTTGCCATGAAACACCTTTTTATGTAACGACATGGTCGCATGTTTGTTAGGTGGGTCATAAATTTTACCCGTTTTAGAGGCCGCGTAGCTGGATTATATAATCTAGTCTAACCTCTCGGTTTTTATCATGCCTGCAGAAACCTTAGCTTTGGTTCTACTGACTGCTCATATTGTTTATAGTATGCTGGAATGGGAGGTTTCAGGATAATCGGTATCGTCAGACCAAATGCAGCTTCCGCTTACCGGTCCTCGCTAACCGCATTAGGTGTAGGCTTTCGGCCCTTTTGCTTGTTATGTATGCCACATTCGGGTGATGTACGCCCGATCATGGTGCAGTACAGCGCTCCTTTCGAGAGTCCGAGAGGTTCTAATCGCGCACATTCTCGAGGCATTGCTCGATATAGAGGGTGTGTTGCTCTTGATTGTGCGATTAAATACCACAAGCGCTTTCGGTGTAATTATACCGCCAGAATATGATGAATAAGAAGTTTGACTTTGCGGATGAAAATTGCTTGTTGGTAGCTTTGCGCTATTGTTACATTCGGGTTTTTATCCCCGAAGCTCGTATCACCTGAGGCGTTGTTTGCACGCATTCGGCTTCTTGCCGTTTTCGCGACACTTCAGCGTTTTTGCTGAGTTCGCCTGCAGTGTTTTCTTTCGCGCATTTGGGCTGTTTGATGCGTTCGTGATGCTTCAGTGTTTTGCTGAGTTTACTAGCCGTTTTTGGCTTTTGGTTGCTTGCAACCTGACAAAGACTGCTCCGAATAGGGTCAGTGGCACATAAGCCACTGTCTTTTTCGGATTGGAGAAAGTAGTACGCACCCACGCTTTAGGGGAAACGTGAATTGAAAAGCATTAAACAGGGGTACATAGGGACGCCTCATTAAAAAACCTCACACCTCCGAAAAGGCTTCCCCTGTGAGGAAAAAGAGCGCGCCCCCCGAATTGTAAAATGTATGCTTATGAATTAAAAAGAAAATTACAACCCCTGTGGGGCAATTTCATGGGTAGAATCGGCGTAGATTGTCGGCATTCCAGGTGTGGCTGGACTCAGCGCCGTCCTCATTCACCAGCGTGTAGACTCCTGTTTTTACCATTCTCGCGACAATGTATGGCCCGTACCACGGCGATTGTAATTTGCCTTGCTTGTCGGGTTGCCGGATGGGCACCATGTCTCCGGGGTTGATGACTTGCCTCAGCACTTTTTTATCTCTCCAAGCCTTTGTTTCCTGATGGTACTTGTCTAGGTTGTCGGCCGCCCGTTGCCGTAATGAGTCAGCCACTTCGAGCTGAGTGTAATGCTGTTCTGGCGTAGTAGCCATGATTTCAGTTCGGAAAGACCCCAGCCGCACCTCTTCTGGTGTAACGGCCTCTTCCCCGAAAAGGAGTCTGAAAGGCGTGAAGCCAGTTGCGCGCGACTTGATATATTGTGCCCCCAAACCGTAGCTGTTAGCTCCTGAGCCCATCTGCCTTTCTTCTCGGTGCTTTCGAGGGTCTTTGATATGGTAGTGAATATGTCGCCGTTGACCCGCTCCACCACGCCATTCGATTCTGGGTGATTCACTGAAGCGAACGTCAGTTTGATCCCCAGGTCTTCACAGAAAGTTCTGAACTTGGCGCTATCAAACTGCTTTCCGTTGTCCACTGTTATGTGGGATGAAACCCCGAATCTGCAGATGATTCTCTGCCACACAAAGTTAACTAAAGTGCCAGACGATATTGTTGCCAACGCCTTTGCTTCAACTCATTTGGTGAAGTATTCCAGCGCCACTGCAATGAATTTCAGATTTCCGGGCGCCGGCGGAAGCGGCCCAACTATGTCGATGCCCCATCTCTGTAGCGGCCAAGTTGGACATATCGGGGAGGTTAGATTCGCCGGGGCCTTCTGATATTTTGCAAACTTCTGGCAGCCATGGCACGATTTCGCCAGTCGCTTGGCATCCTCGATAGCGGTTGGCCAATAAAAGCCTTGTCTCATTGCTCTGTGCGCGATTTCATGCGGACCTCTGTGCGCTCCGCAAGTTCCCGAATGTATATCGTGCAAAAGTTGGACCCCCTCGTTCCGGCTAATGCACTTCAGCAGTGGCGCCACCACTCCCTCCTTGTACAAATTCTCTCCAATTATGGAGTATTGCTTTGTCCTAGACTCCATTCTTTGCTGTTGCTTTCTGTCCCCGGGCTCGTAAGTCCTAGAAATGAATGCCCATATTGGAGCCCTCTAGTCGTCGCTCGCGATAGCGTGAATCACTGCCGGTCGCTCCTCTTCCGCCGCTTCGCTGCGGGCGTCGGACTTGGTAGAAGACATCGGCGGGCAAGGGAGTGTTCGGGCTGCGGCTTTTGCCGTAGCGTCTCGCTCTGTGTTGTCTCGCCCTTGGAATGTACCGCAAAGTGAATCCGAGGAAATATTTCTCCATTCGTCGCACGGCTTCCGGATACCCGCCGAGCCGGCTCCTTGGCTGTGTATTCCTTTCGGATATGCCCCACAATTACTTGCGAATCGACTTAATGACGCATCTGCGGATTCCTAGCGCTCTGAGTTTCCTGAGACCCAGCAGAACTGCCTCATATTCGGCCGTATTGTTGGTGGTGCGATACTGCAACCTTGCGGCGTATCGCAATTTCGGGCCTGTTGGAGGTGTCAATACCGCGGATATGCCTGCTCCAGCTGAACACCATGCTCCGTCCGTGTGCACTGTCCATTCTGGCTCCTCAAAACTAAGAGTAGTGTTATCCCCGCGAGGGGTCCAATCTGCGATGAAATCCGCTATCACCTGCGATTTGATGGATGATCTGTGCTCGAAGTCAATGACATATTCATTCAGCTCAGCTGCCCACTTGCCTATTCGCCCTACCGCCTCTGCGTTTCTGAACAGGGCATCTAGGGGCTGAGCAGACAGGACCCGAATGTGATGAGCCTGAAAATAGTGCTTGAGCTTCCATGACGCCATGACCACCGCATATGCGATTTTCTCCAACTCAGGAGCCTGAAAATAGTTTGCTTTTGCTGATGTCAAAGCTTCTGATACGAAGTAGATTGGGAACTGCTGTAACTTCCCCTCATTCTCTTTTTCTTCCACCAGGACCGCGCTCACTGCGGCGTGGGATGCTGCTACGTATAGTAACAGGATCGCATCTGGCGATGGGCTTGATAATGTTGTGGCCTTTGATAGATAAGCTTTTAGGTCATTGAATGCTCGCTGCTGCTCCGGGCCCCATCCGAAACCTTCTGAATTCTTTAGGATACGGAAAAATGGAAGTCCTCGCTCCGCACTTCCGGATATGAATCTCCCTAAAGCGGCGATCCCGCCCGTGAGCTTCGCACCGCTTCTTTGTCTCGGCGGTCTCATGTTTACAATAGCGGCAATCTTGTCCGGGTTAGCTTCTATACCTCTGGCCGATACTAGGCATCCCAGCATCCTTGCTAACCCCGAATATGCATTTTTCCGGGTTTAGCTTCAGGCCGCTTTCTCGTAGGTTAACGAAAGTTTCCTTGAGATCCTCGATGTGCGTGCTTTTTTTATCGCTCTTCACCACTATATCGTCCACGTATGCAACTAGGTTTTTCCTCTTTTTCTGCTCCCTGAAGACCTCGTCAGTCATTCGGGAGAAAGTAGGGCCAGCATTCCGCATTCCCTCGGGCATACGTTTGTAGCAAAAGGTTCCTCCGGGAGTGATGAAACTTGTTTTCTCTTGGTCTTCTTCATTCAGCCATATCTGATGGTATCCCGAGAAACAGTCCAGTAAGCTTAACAGTTTGCAACCCGATGCGATATCGACCAGCTTGTCGATTCGCGGCAGTGGGTACGGGTCTTTGGGGCAATGCTTATTGAGATCCGTGAAATCCACGCACATGCGCCATTTGCCGCTTTTTCTTCTTGACCATAACCACATTGGCTAGCCATTCCGGATACTTGCACTGGCCTGATCACGTCTGCGTCTAAAAGCCTTTGCACTTCTGCGGCCGCCGTGTCGGCCCTTTCGGATGACATCTTCCTCAACTTCTGCTTCCTTGGCTTTGCTGTTTTGCTAACATTGAGGTTATGCTGTGCCAGTTCCCTGTCAACCCCCTTGAGGTCTTTAGTAGTCCACGCGAATACATCCTTGTTTTCAGCCAGAAATGCTAGCAGCTCCGAAGCGTCTTGCTCCGAAAGACTTGCCCCGATATGTACACACTGATCCGGGCGATTCGCCGATAAAGGCAGTCTTCTCGTGCCCTCGTCCGGCTCTGCTCTTCGCTCTTTCCGCTCTGCGACCTCATCCGTATCCTCTTTTCTTGCAGGCTTTTTTACTTCGTGCACCATGCTGTATCCCGGTATAGATTTGCCGTCTATGTTTCTGGCCGCGAGTTGATCCCCGTGCACCGTGATTACCCCGAATGGGGACGACAGTTTCATGCATAGGTAACTCTGCTTGATGATGATGTCGAACTTGTTTATGATTCCCCTTCCGAAGATGGCCGTGTATGGGTATTCCATTTGCACCACGTCGAAAGATATTTCTTCTGCTCGCAATTTCTCACCCTCGCTGAAAGCCACCGTAAGCGTTTTCTTCCTCAGTGCATCTATTTTCTTTCCACCAAAACCGAATAGGGCATTGCCTGCCTGATCGAGCGAACGCCTGTCGAGTTTCATACTGTCGTACACTTTGGTGAACAAGATGTCCGCCGAACTCCCGTTGTCAATCAGAATGTTGTGCAAGGTATACCCGGCTACGAAAGCGGTTGCAACGAAAGCGTCATAATGCGGGTAATCCCGGACCTGATTATCTTCTTCAGTGAAGGTGATGGGCTGAAGCTTCCACGCGGCCCGATTCGTCGGAGCTGCTGGTGCTACTGCCAACACGCGCCTCTGATATTCTCTTCGCGTTCTCTTGCTGTCGTGCTCTATAATGGAACCTCCAATGATGGCGTATATGTGCCCGTTGGATGGCATCGCATTTGCGGGTGCTACAGTGTGTATGATCTGCAACTCCTTGGAAGTTTCTTGCTTTGCTACCTGTTGCTGCTGCTGTCTATTCTCAGTAGGCGCTGAGGAAGAAGCCGCAGCCGATACTGGCATCGGGTGCGCAATCATCGGCTGCTGGTATTGTTGGTAATGCATGTTTGGCGACCCCCCCCCCCAATGCGCCTGCGCCTGTGGGGCGAGGTACGGATTCCCCGGCTGCCCAGACTGGAAGGCGGCCATTTGGTGGGGGAAAGCGTAGTGTTGTGCCGGTGTCGTGTGGAATACGTGCTTTGCTAGTTTGGATTTCCCCATTGCGTCATCTCTTTCCTTCTGCTCTTTGGCCTGCTGCGTGTATTTGCAGTCTCTGGTGAAATGGCCCTTGTTTTCGCCACATACGCAACAATATGGCATTTTCGGGGCGCCGCCATTGCGCCCTCGACCTCGTCCGCCTCTATTACCACGGCCCCCCGGTTCTGCTGACCTCCGCCCCGGGTTTCGTGAGACTGGCTATCGTTTTGCTTCGGGGGTGCAGGGTTGGATGACTCTTCCTGAAGGTTGTTGACATAACCTTGATTCTGTCCCCACTTCTGCTGATTCTGTTGATTCCGCTTCGGGGTGTTTTGTTTGAGGCTGTTTCTTGACACCTTGCGCTTCTGCAGATCTTCCTCCGAAATGGCGAACTTTCTCATTTCATCAAACAATTGCTTTACAGTTTTGGGTACCTCCCTGGTCAGCACTTCGGCGCACGGCCCAATTTTGAGGCCTCTGATGGCCGAAGCGATGACCGTATCGTCAGACACATTCGGGACCTGTGCCCGCATCTGGATGATGCGCTCCAGGTATTTGGCCATTGGCTCATCATCTAGCTGATACAAGGTGAGCAGATCCATAATGGTTTTCTTGTCGGCTTGGAGTCCCTGAAAGGTTGCCAGCAGCTCCTCTTTTGCCTGCCTCCATGACCGGATGGATAGTGGATGCAGGGACATGTACCAGTCATGTTCCACATCTTGCATTGCTAGAATCAATGTTTTGGCCAGTAAGGTTTCGTTGCTGCCTGCCGAATATATTGCAGCCTCGTAGCTTGATATGAACCTTTCCGGGATTGGATTTACCATTAAAGTGCGGGATTTTGGGCTTATACCCGGTGGCCATGGGTATTTTTGCGGCTCGGGGACGGAGGGGACGCCATGTCAACCATATCCGGGGCCCCTTGCACGAGGCCGAACCCGGATATCGACCTCGCTCTCGGTTTCGGTTCTTGCTCCAAGTGCCCGAATCTCCCGTCAAATCTTTCGTTCTCTCACTGCGTGATCGACCCCTACCTGGCACGCCAACTGTTGGGGGCAGGAGTGGAATTGGCCACCCCGTCCCCTCTGATTATGTGCGCCTCCTGTGTTTGATGCATGCAGGTATGGCCGAAAGCGCGGGCAGGCGCGCATTCGGCGTAAGCACCAGGCGCCAAATCAGAATTCCCAATAGCGCCGGCGGGCGCGCATTCGGTATCGACGTCAGGTGCCAGGACGGAACCGCCGATAGCGAGGGCAGGCGCGCTTTCGGCATCGACACCGGGCGCCAGGACAGAAGCCCCGATAGCATCGATGCCGAATGCGCGCCTCCCCGCGCTATCGGGGCTTCTATCCTGGCGCCCGGTGTCGATGCCGAAAGCGCGCCTGCCCGCACTATCGGCGGTTCCATCCTGGCGCCTGACGTCGATACCGAATGCGCGCCCCCTGGCGCTATCGGGAATTCTGATTTGGCACCTGGTGCTTACGCCGAATGCGCGCCTGCCCGCGCTTTCGGCCATACCTGCATGCATCAAACACAAGAGGCGCACATAATCAGAGGGGACGGGGTGGCCAATTCCACTCCTGCCCCCAACACATCGATTCTTCTTGCTGAGATCTGATCTCCAAACACCGAAATGATGCCGGTGGGTGAAGGTATTTTCATACACAGGTGAGTTTGCCGAATCACCATGTCAAATTTGCTGATGATACCTCTACCGAAAATGGCCGTGTAGGGGTAGTCTATGTCGACTATATCAAATGTGATTTCCTCTGCCCTGACTTTTCTGTCCTCGCTAAACGCAACTGTGATTGTTTTCTTGCCGACTGCATCTATTCTTCTTCCTCCAAAGCCGAACAAGGGGTTGCCTGCCTGATCAAGTGTTTTTCGGTCCAGTTTCATGCTGTCGAATGCCTTGGTGAACAGTATGTCTGCCGAACTACCGTTGTCGATCAGAATGTTGTGGAGCGTGTATCCCCCAACGTAGGCTATTACTACCAAGGCATCACAATGTGGAGAGTCCTTGACTCTGAAGTCAGATTCTGAAAAGGTGATTGGGACTGTCTTCCAAGCAGGATGTGCTATCGGTGTTTTTGGTGAAATCGTCAACACCCTCTTGACAAAATCATGTCTGGCTCTCTTGTTATCATGCTCCAAGTTGGATCCACCCGTGATGGCGTAGATATGCCCGCTAGAGCTCATCATGTTAGCTGGTGCGACTGTGTTGACTATTTGTAATTCTCTGGATGTCTCCGGATTCGGTGACTGTTGAACCGCATGCTGATCTGCCGCAGCCGAAGAGGATGCAGCTGCTGGAAGTGCCTGGTTGTACATTGGCATACTCTGGTGGTACTGTACGAAAGGTGGCATCTGCCATGCCGTCGGTTGCTGGTACGCCTGTGCTGGCGGCAGGTTACACGGTGCCTGGCTATAAGCCGGATGGTGAAACGCCTGCTGAGGAGGTGCTATGGTGTGATAGACATGCTTTGCTGATTCAGCTAGCTTCGCCGATTCGTCTTTCTTGCGCTGTTCTCTTGCTTGCTGGGTATACTTGCACTCCTTGGAGGTATGCCCTTTGTCCTCGCCACACACAACACAATACTGCGTTCTTGGCTGGCCTCGGCCTCTGCCTCTTCCACGTCCACCGCCGGAACCTCTACCGCCTCTACCTTGGTTACCAAAATTTTTGGTTTGATTCGGTTGGCTCTGAGATGAATTCACCTGTACGTTGTTCACTGCGGTAGACTTCTGGTCGTTCTTCTGCTGATTTTGCTGATTCAGTTGATTGGACTTGGGCGATGCCTGCTTGATGTTATATCGCATTGCCTTTCGTTGCACTAGGTCTTCCTCTGACCTAGCGAACTGACGCATCTGATCAAATAGCTGTTTGATGGTGGTGGGTGCTACACCAGACATCGCTTGGGCGCATGGCCCTATCTTCAATCCTTTGACCGCCGCGGCTATGACAATATCATCTGACACATTCGGTAGCTGAGCCTTCAACTGAATTATCCTCTCAAGGTACTTTGAAAGTGATTCGTCGTCTGGCTGGAACAAATTCATGAGATCAGATGTTGTTTTCTTGTCTATTTGGAACCCCTGAAAGGTGGTGAGCAGGTCCACCTTCACCTGATGCCATGAAGTGACTGACAATGGCCTTTGCGACACAAACCAATCATAAGCTACATCTGTTAAAGCCATGACCAACGATTTTGCGAGGATCATGTCATTGCCCCCAGCCGAATGGACACAAGCTTCATAACTTGTAATGAATCTTCTCGGGTTGGACTGCCCATTGAAACTCGGCGGCTTCGGTCGCGTAGCCCGGGGGCGGGGACATCTTTGGATTTCCAGTGATAATGGGGATGCCATATCTATTGCTTCGGCTACGTCCCTTCATGACTTTTCTCCCAGGATGATAACATCTTTTTCTTGATTCTTCCCAGAGGATGATCGGAGAGCCCGAATCTCCCTTTCTAACTTTGCCGCCTCTTCTCTTACTTGATTGATTGCGTCCTGAGTTACCAGCATTCGGTTTTGCGTCGCCATCTGAACCTGCAACTGGTCATGATGCTGCTTCAGGGCATTCACCTTGTGATCTGCTCTTCTAATCGCCAAAAGAACGGCGTTTTGGACGTCCAATCCTTCAGGCTCTTCGGTTTCTTCTTCTTCGGGCTCTTCGATGATGCGGCCTTCTGAAAACGCACCTCCTAGTGCGCCAAGTTCGCCTGTACTGCCCTCTTGAGTGTTCTGTACCGCTGCGTCGTTGGTCAATGTTGGTGCCACCGCACCTTCGGCCTGCCGAATGGATGCTCCCGACTGCAGAGCACCGGACTGCTGTGGAACTTCGGTATGCGTAACCGAATCTGTGGCTGCAGGTTCCTTGGATGACCCTGCACCTGTCTTCGCCTTGCCCTTCAGAGCCATGGTATGTTCGGCGACAACCACGGTGGCGCCAATGTTGTTCTAAGGCGAACCTTAGAACCCCCCTCCGGTGGTAAACCCGAATCTACTCACGAGTGATGCTTTGAATCTACCTACAAAGTGGTGCACGAAACACGAAATGGAACTTAGAACACAAGCTCAATGCATTCCATTATATTTCGATCCCTTGTACAGTCCCATCAGGGCAGTATTTATAGGCGCCCGTAAGCTTTTACATGACTATAATGCCCTTGGGCCGCTTCTCCTGAGTTCTCCTGCTGGTAGGTAGTGAGGGCGTAACAGTCTTCTTGGTGCTTTCCGAGTTGCAGTCCAAATGGCCGACAACATCAGGCCCACCGAGCAGCGAGAAGTCCTCACAGGAGCAACGGCGTGACGTCCCTGCACAAGTAAAATTCCGCCAGCCACCCAGTGCCGATTCGGTTAAGGCACCGAAGCCCCCCGGTATGGGTGCTTCGGTAACCTTGCCTCTGGACGAGCCGGACCATTAATTCACCGTCGGCCATCTCGGATGACCGAATACGCTCGGTGTCGATTCGGTTGCCTGACCGAATCCGCTCGGTGCTGATTCGGTTGCCTGACCGAATCGACAATTCATCACTTTGGCGGGACGGGGTGCCTAGGTCCCGGTTGTCACCCAACATACAACATTTTTATTCTTCAGGAGTATTATTTGTACCATTTTGGAAGCGAAATTAGTCAAAAATAAATTCCATATAAGATGTTTATCACTTATTAGACAAGAGAAACAATGTACCCTAGAATTTTCTTTACTTGGTATGATACAATCATACAATGAAGTCATAAATTTAACCCTTCAAATACCATGAGATGATCATTAGATGTTACTGAGCATTTGGCTGGCCGTGGAAACAGTAATGTACAGAAAATTTTAGTTATTTGCTGACCCCTCTTTCCATTCAACTCCAACCTTTATAAAAGGTCAAAGTCAGCACTCAGCACAATTTTTAAGGCATGTATCTCTACTACTATAATGAAATTGAAAATGAGCATAGGTTCAATTTGAAATGTTTCTCATAATCTATAATATCCAAAAGAAACAATTTACAAGTCTTTGCATCAAGAACTTCCTCTCTCGGTTTACTCAATATAGCCAAATTTAAAGGTCATTGCAAGTCGCTAAGATTCGGTATAGCTAGTATGTACCTCGAATTCTGGAAAGAAGCATTTTACTATAGCCTGCATTTGCGGCTCGGGCATGCATAACCGACACGAGCTATTCTTGGACGGTATGGTTTTTGTAAAGAATAATCAAGAGTTAGCATCTAAAGTGGTCCAATCTTCTATATTTCATGTAGTATGTAATTTTATTTGGAAAATTCATGCTGAACCATGCAACCCTTTCCACGAAATAATTTAGGTTCACCTCAGTTGACATAACAAGCATGTTGGTGTTCGCTCCAACGACCGAACACCAGCAGGAAGTAAACCGAAAGCTAGAACAAAAGTAAGGGACGAAAGTAAACAACGAATGCTTACGGCGAAATGAAACAAACAGCTTTATTCCATTCCAAATTTCTCGGTCCGTTTACAAGATGCCCCGGGGTCTATTTATAGTAGTCCGTACACTTTACATGACCAAAATACCCCTGATCCTAAGCTACTGCCTTCCCTTCCGTGAAAGGTAGAATCGTCTTCTCTTTCTTGAAACTGACCTTCACCGCCGTCCTTCAATACTTGAACGGGCTCAAACCGGCCCATCCCGGCCCATGGGATCCGGCCCACCAGTCATCTGCTGCGTTCGAGGTCCCACCTGCTCCAAATAAGCACTGCAACTTGCCAACACCAAATCAGGTGAAAATAATCCGTAAGTTGACTCCACGTCGGAAGTCGACCTGACAAACAGCGAAAGTGAGGGACCACTTTCGCCGTCTTTCGACCACTTCTGCAGGCGAAAGACTTTGCCTCTCAACTTTCGCTCGTGGCTTTCGACCGACGAAAAGAGTGAAAACACTTCTGCAGGCGAAAGTCTTTGCCTCTCAACTTTCGCTCGTGGCCTTCGACTGCCGAAAAGAGTGAAAGCACTTCTGCAGGCGAAAGACTTTGCCTCTCAACTTTCGCTCATGGCTTTCGACTGCCGAACAGGGTGAAAGCACTTCGCATGCGAAAGACTTTGCCTCTCACCTTTCGGCGGCGTATAGGCGAATGGGGTGGACCACTTCCGATCTACCCCCAACAGTAGCCCCTTAGCGCTGTCGTGGCTTAGCTTATTTGGCCAAGATGCGCTAATAATATTTCGCCTACGCCGCCCCGAATTTGTTCGAAAATTCTTTGAACTTTGATTTCTCGGCTTTCGAAATTCGAATTTCGTATTTTCGATCAAATTTTGTGCTTTCCCGCCATTTTCCTTCATTATTGCTGAATTTTCTTATTTTTTCTTTTTATTTTTAATTTGATTTATCTTTTCGGGATTCATGCACGGTGGGGGCGGTCGCGCCGGTTCGCAAACCGAGGCGACTGTTGCCGATCGCGCCTATAAAAGCCGCGCCTCCCTCGGTGAGTCTGTCATTTGCAAGCTGCAGCCTTCATTCCTGTGCCTGCTCGCTTTCGCTCCTCGCTTCCGCTAGACGCTTTCGCTCAGCGACTTTGCTCGGAGCTTTCGCCTGGCTTTTGGTAAGTTGTTGACTTCTAGCTTTCGCATTGTGCTTTTACTTTCATTCTTTGGTAGAAAGAAAAGGGACATGTTTTTTATTTCGGTCTTTCACGTTTTTAGATGGTGAGTGAGTCTTCTTCCGCGAATTCTTCTTGCTCTAACTCTTCAGAGCATTCGTCTTCCGCTAATGACGAGGAGACCAAACAAGTTACTACTAGCTCTGATTCAGAAGACAGCTCCGAAAGTGAAGAGCAACCTGCTCCGCCCATCGCTGCTGTTCCGTTGTGTGCTTTTGATGCAACGGAAGAAGATGTCGAAATTGATGACACTTTCGAAATTCCCACTCTTCGCCCCACGGAAAGCATTGATCTCTCTCAGCATCCGGATGACCAGTCTGAGCCCGACCTTGATGAAGCTCCAGCGAATGATTCTGACGCTGGGAGCGACAATGAGCCAGAGGATAAGGAAGTGAAAGCTACGCGGAAGCTACTTTTGCAACCTCTCGTGCAAATCTTAAGCCGAAAGATTTCCTCGTGTTCCGGTTTATGAGCCGAAAGTGTCAAAAGTTGACGAGGATGAATTGGATAGCTATGTGTCAAAAGGATACTTGACTCAGGCAGTTCGTGACAGGTGCAGGGCTCCGGAAGATGAGACTATCCCTGAGCCCAAAGAATATGAAGCTATCATTTTTCGCGATTACTTTCGAGCTAGGCTGACTATTCCATGTGAACCATTTGTTGAGGAGGTTCTTGGGAAATTTGGATTGCAGCTTCATCATATTACACCTAATGGTGTTAGTCGCCTCGATATTTTCGCTATGGGACTAAAGTTCATCGGTTGCCCTCTTAATTCCAAATCATTTGTGCGGAATTACAGTGGTTATGGAAGATTGGACACCAGATCCGATAAGAAAAGGAAAATTCGGTACACTTCCGAATATGGTGGCTATAACTTCACCTCTCGCCTCCATAATCGCCTTCAAACTCTGGTACCATTTTACAAGGGCATATGGTCAGGCTGGAAGGATCATTGGTTCTATATTCGTGTCTGTGAGGCAGAGCATGTTGAAGCTGCGAAAGCTGAAGGATTAGAGAAGGCCCATCCTTTAGTGTCTCAGCTTTCGCCAATGGTGGAGGGAGCGAAAGCTGAGTTTATTCCGAGCCGGGCTGAGGAAGAGGCTAGCAAATTTTTCTGGCGAACTGCTTCCAAGCAGACTAGTCGTGACTTGGCGGAAGAATGGATGGTATTGGGGCGATTGCCTCTTGACCCTAAAGTTGTTTTCAATCGTTTTGTCTCAACTCCCTCAGGATGTTCAGCTCCTGATACTCATTTCGATCATCTAACGGAAGCTGACAATCTAGAGTATGCGGAACATATTGAAAGTTGTGTCTCTGAGATATTCGGTCCTTATGGCGAAAAAGAACATAAGCTATGCGTCCAACTCGGATTGGCTGGCGCACGAATAAACCGAATGTTCGATTTGATTGGTGTTCCGTACTCTAAAAGAATCGATCCTCGGTCTGTTGAAGATGCGGAAGCTGTCCCGAAAAAGCGTGGACAAAGAGGACGCCCACGATCGACTCGGGGACGCGGTGGGCGTGCATCGAGGACTCAAGTCCTTGAACAGAAAAAGTGAAAGTCGCGTTCTTGGGAGGTTCATCGTTCTGAACCTGCTGATGTTAAATTCAGAAGGGAAATTGCGAAAGCTGTTAAACCAAGTTGCGGTGTGACTTTCAGTAGAACTCGGGCTTGGGGAATGTCTCTTTATGAAATGGTTGGATTTGTTTATTTTGATAGTTCTGTGAATTTTAGCTTTGTTTTCCAAATTTTTCTGTTTAAGTGATAGACTTTCATTTGTTTTTGACATCCTCAGGCTGAAGAAGAAGAAGAAAATACTATGGCTGGTCGTGCCAAGATTCCGGATCCTCGGATGCTGGACGACGATGACACTACGTCATTTTTGAACCTTGGGTCCAACCTTGGCGAAAAGCGTTCCGCCGCTGCATCGGATAAGGAACCAAAGAGACAGAAAATTTCTGCTCTTAAGATTAATGAGCTCGTCAAGCGCTTCCTAAGGAAACTTCGAAAGAGGTTTCGAAAGTATCTAGCCGGCGCCAATCGCCGAAAGTTGGTAAGTCTCGATTCTTCAAAGAGTCTTTGGTTGAGAACATCTTCCGGGGTCACCTGTTCGGACACGGCGAATTGGATTTAGACTCGTGTTATGACGATCATGGCGAGATGGTGGTTTATTCTAGGACCAGTTCTTCGAAGAGCATGACCCTGGTCGAGAAAGAGCTTACAAGATCTCAAACTCTCTTGGGTTTCCCGCAGACACTCGCTTAATGGCGAAAATTGGGCACGAGGAGATGGGCATTTTCCCGAATGCCGCGGCGCTGCAGGCCACTGATGAAGCGGCCAAGTCCTTCGGAGATGCCGCAAGTTGAGAATTCTTTGGTGCGGTTCAACCGTGACGGTCTTCACCATGCTGCAACTTCTCACCTTATCCAGGTAAACTGCTATTGAGCTTGCTTATCTTTTCAGCTTTCGATATTTTTCTAATTTGGTTATGCTTTCGATATTACGTTTTTAATCTTTCGACTGTTTTCTTTCATGAAGGTGGTGATGTTGAACCGCTCTCTTTCAAGAAAGATGAAGCTAAGATTTCTTCTCTTCGGAAGACAATTACTGAGAAAGATGAGCGGATTAACAACCTGGAGAAGGCAATGCGAAGTTGAAGAAAGATCTCGAAGAAGCGAAAAATAAGTCTCGAAGCTCTTGACGCCGAAAAGGTTTCGCTTGCGGCGGAAGTTGTTCAGCTCAACAAGACTCATGACGAGCCGCGTAAGCATGAGGAAGATTTTCTGAAGGACCTTAGCGTCGAAGGGCGGAAGGTCTTCCTTGCTTATAAAAATCTTGTTGAGGGGGCGGCTCGGAAGTTGAGCTGCCCCCGAACTTGCCGCCTGTGGAATATATGACCTGGCTGGCGGATGAGCTTTCAAGCTATGAGGACGTGCAGAACACCGGCCGCGACTTTGCTGCCCTTGAATCCATCAATGCTTTCGCACAAGCTCTTCGGGACCATGGGTGCCCTCATGCATCCGAAATGGCGATTAAGGCGCCCAAGGAATATTACAAGCACCGCGCCGATGCGAAAGCTGATGCCAATTGCTTTTATGATGAGTTTTGGGTGAAAGGCAGCCATGATCTTGCACTTATTTGTGCTTTTTGCCGTTTCGCGTGGCCGGGTGGCGTATTGTTATTTTCGACTTTTGACTATGCTTTTATTTTTCTTGACATATTGATTTGTCTTTTATTTTTGTAGACTTCTGGTGAAAAGAAGGCTATAGGAGCGAAAGTCCAGGAGTTCATTGATGGTCGCAATGCACGTCAGCGCCCTGCACGCGAAAGCTCTGCTGCTGGGGCTTCTGGAGAGAACCAAGCGACGCCTTCTGCCGCGGACCCGACTGCTACAGAAGAGGCCGCTCGAACCGAGAACACTCCTCCTGCTGGCGCAGACACTTCCACCCAGAATGACCCACCGGTAGTCTAGAATTAGGAGTTATGCTTTAGAAAAACAATGTCTGAAATTTGTGAATGCGCAATGTTGCGCGGATGCTGTAAAACTCTTAATGCTTTTGTTGCAACTTAAGTATTTTCCGTTTTGTTTTCTTTGCGTGTTTCGACAGGTTGATGAGGCTAACTTAGCCGATGCAGTTGAAATTTTTCCGCTTGCCGTTGCGAAAGGTGACTTCCATGTCTCCGGCGAGTCATGGAGTCGCTATCGCCAACGACATCCACGGTGATCTTTAGGTGTTTTCATGCGCTCGCGCTTGAGATGAAGTCTTCGGATTTCTTTGAACAGTTGCAAAATTTTGGAGTCATCGTGACGCTGCCTCTGGTGAGGGGCCTTCGGGATCCAAATTTTCCGGAAGCCATCCTAAGATTCCGAAAGATGAACCTTGCGAGGACGTTCCATTTGAGCGTGCTCGCTATAGTTTTATTCCTGTAACTCCTAATATTGGAGAAATAAATTTGAAGGTGCCCAAAGATGAGCCCTTTTGAATGTAAGATTTGATTGTAAATTCCGATAGTTATGTGTTTGTGAATGAAAATGCTCGTGTTTCGCCATAAGCGTCGTAAACGCTGCTCCTTGAACCCTTTCGATCGAGCCCCTTTTCTCAAGACTCCGAAGACGCCGCCCCCAATTCTTGAGTCAAGGGCGAGTGAGCTCACTATCTTTCGCTTGAGTTAGTAAAAATCCCTCGGCTCTAAATTTGTTGAAAACGCCGCCCCCCATTCTTTATAGCTGAGGGGTTTAACTAAATCACCGACCCAGATTATGTTTTTAACAAGAACCCAAATTCGTCGAATGATGAAGTGATGATGGTTTTATTAATTTCGAAAGTCAGTGTTACAAATTTTCCGTTAGCATTTCCGCTAACATTGCAACAATATTCCAACTGCTGCTACAATTAAGCTCGTTACTCCAAATATGAAAGTTAAGGGCCCTAAAATCGAAACATGTTGCTCTTGATGGCACAGATAATGAAGAGAGCTAATGCTATAAATAAGATGAAAAAGACTCTCGAAATTGCACAAAAAGGATGAAGATACTCCAGCTACGCACTTGCTTAAACAATTTAGAGCAAGTTGGAGTTATCTGGAGGCTCAGGTTTCGATTTGCGACCGAATTTGGGGTTGGAGTTCCGGGTGCTTTTTCCTTCGGCCTCTCGTTCCTAGATCTAGCGGAAGCTGATTGCCTTTTTTCCGGGAGAGTGACTAGTCATTATCCTAAATGGGCACCCCACGACTTTTAGTGATTGCCTCTGGTTTGCCAAGCTTATATAGACTCCTGAAGCGTTGATAAATACACTACTTGTGCTAACAAGATAATGTGCCTGTTACTGTCGAAGTCTGAAGCTAATTACTGATTGTTATGGAACGCTGAAATTTATTCCATAGTACTATTGTATTTTTTGAATTGAATACGATTGCTTCTGTTTGAATGAAGTCTGATGTATTGTCAGAATTAATGAGTCTTGATTGCTGCAAAGTTATCTGTACTTTGATCCACTGTACTTGTGTATCTTTTGTATTGAATTTTTATAGTTATTGTTGTCGACCTCTTGTCGAATTCATTAGCTAAAGTCATCGACCTTTTGTCGAATTCATGATGTCTGAATGTCATGAAGATTAAAAGGTTGCTTTGACAGAGGTACCATATCTTTTGCCTTAAATGAATACGATTGTGTTTACTACTTTGTAAGGGTCTTTGAAGTCCTATAAATAGGGTGCATGGTTATTTCTATTTGCTCCTCTCATTGTGGCTTACGCTTGTAGGGTTTTTACGTAGGAAGGTTGCGGTTATTTGGTTTCTTGGAGGAGAACTTCTTCCCTACCTGATTTTTGGGGAGAGGACTCACCCAAGGAATCTAAAGTTCAACTTTAGGTACGAGAGCTCTGTCTCCCTTTAACTTCATATGAATTGATCTTTTGGTTTCTGAGCTTCTTCCTTCTCCCCGCCTGATTTATGGTGGCGAGAATGAATAAACTCTGAAACTAAACGATTAACTTCAGCTTTTTAGGCCGGTGTTCTTGGCAAGATCTTGCCCTTTTCTTCGACTTTAATCGAATTGATCTTTTGGTTTCGACTTTCTTTCATCCTCCTTGCTTAATTTGTGGTGGCGAGGGTGAAAAGACTCGAAACCAAATGATTAACTTCAGAATACTTAGCCGATATTCTCTATGTTTTGAACGACGTTGTGATCCAAAATGGTTGTTGAAGTTTCGTAGGTCAGTGATGCTTGAGCTCAAGATAGCCGATATTTCGCTTATTGAACCCAAGCATGACTGGCTTCGAAATTTTAACATTAAGCATTCTGAAGTAGCGCGTTTCTCCCTTTGAAATCTTAACATTGCCATGTCTGACATGTTAACTTGTTGTGAGCTTTCGGGCTTGTTTTCTTTGTCGAAAACCAAACCTTAACTTCTTTAGAGCTGCTTGGGCTTGCTCGATTTTCTCGAAGCTAAGCCCCTTAGCCATTTTTGGCTTTAGCCATTTTCGGCTTTAGCTCTTTTTGAGCTGTTAGACTTGCTCTGATTTTCTCAGAAGCTAAGCCCCTTAGCCATTTTCGGCTTTAGCCATTTTTGGCTTTAGCTCTTTTGAGTCTGTTATACTTGCTCGATTTTCTCGAAGCTAAGCCCTTAGCCATTTTCGGCATTAGCTCTTTTCGAGCTGTTAAACTTGCTCTGATTTTCTCAGAACCTAAGCCCCTTAGCCATTTTCGGCTTTAGCTCTTTTTGAGCTGTTAAACCGTTATGAGAACAGTAGGTTGTTTGCAACCTTACCTTAACGACTCCTGCATTTCGTCGAATATGCAAGGTGTTTGCACCTTGTTTTCGACCTTGACATGGAAATTGGTGCTCTCTTCTTCTGGGGAAAAGTGTAATAATAGGAAAAAGGGATACAAAGGATTGCCTCATTAAAAAACCTCACACCTTTCGCAAGGCTTCCCCTGTGAGGAAAAAGAGTGCAAGTCCCCAAATTAATGTCTACTGAAATGTAAAGATGCGAAAAGTAAAATTACATCTCTGTTTTGTATTCTATGGATAAAAGCGACGAAGATTGTCGCATTCCCGTGTGTGTCGATTCGACGCCTTCTTCATTGACCAACCCGAAAGCTCCGTTTTTGACCATAGCTGAGACGATATATGGCCCATACCACTGTGACTGTAGCTTCCCCTGCTTGTTTGGCTGCTTGATGAGGACCATGTCTCCTGGGTTGATGTCCTTTCGTAGCACTTTCTTGTCCCTCCAGCTTTTTGTTTCTTGATGATATTTGTCTAAGTTTTCTGCCGCCTCTAGCTTTGTTTGCTCTGAAGTTTCGATGTCAACGAACCTTTGGATTGGATTGGTTGCTGCAATTTCGGTTCTGAATGATCCGAGCTTCATTTCTTCTGCGTGATTGCTTCTTCGCCATATAGCAGACGAAATGGAGTGAAGTCTGTTGCTCTGGTCTTTGAGATGTTATGGCCCCATACGGAAGTTGTTAGTTCTTGTGCCCATTTGCCTTTCTTTTCTTCTGTCAATATTTTCGAAAGTGACGTGAATATTTCAGCATTCGCTCTTTCAACTGCTCCATTTGACTGTGGGAGATTGACTGAGGCGAAAGCTAGTTTTATGTTTAACTCTTCGCAAAAGCTTCTGTACTCTGCACAGTCGAATTGTTTGCCATTGTCAGCCGTGATATAAGCCGGCACTCCGAAACGACATATGATTCGTTGCCTAGTAAAGTTGATTAAAGTTTTTGACGTGATCTTTGCCAAAGCTTTCGCCTCAATCCACTTGGTGAAATATTCCGGTCATTGCGGCGAACTTTAGGTTTCTGGAGCTTGCGGAAGTGGACCCACGATGTCTATTCCCCATCTTTGCAACGGCCAAGTTGGAATGATCGAACTTGTTAAGTTTGCTGGAGCTTTCTGATTTTTCGCGAATCTTTGACAAGCTTCACATCTTCGGACAATTTCTTTTGCGTCTTTCGCCGCTGTCGGCCAGTAGAAACCCTGCCTCATGGCTCTGTGAGCTATCTCATGCGGACCCCTGTGTGCACCGCACATGCCCGAATGCATATCAACTAAAAGCTTTTCTCCTTCTTCTTTGCTGATGCACTTCAGAAGTGGTGCGACTACGCCTTCTTTGTATAATTCTTCCCCAATGATCGTGTACTGCTTTGTTCTAGACCTCATTCGCTGATATTCCCTCTTGTCTTCTGGCTCATATGTCTCTTTGAGAAATGCAACAATTGGTGTTCGCCAATCTTCGCTTGCTATCACATGTATAGCTCTTGGATTTTCTTCTTCTTCTGTTATCGCCTTTAAGGTTAATGTTTGGTAAAAAACATCTGGAGGCAAGGGTATGTTTTGCGCCACAGCTTTCGCTAATTCCTCAGCTTCGGAATTTTCTGATCTTGGGATATGCCACAGAGTGAACCCAGAGAAGTGCTTTTCCATTCTTCTAACTGCTACCAAATATCTTGCCAGTTCTCTTTCTTTCGCTGTGTACTCTTTTTCAATGTGGCCCACTACCACTTGTGAATCTGATTTCACAATGCATCTGCGTATGCCGAGAGCTCTTAGCTTTCGAAGTCCCAGTAACACTGCTTCATATTCCGCTGTGTTGTTTGTTGTTTGGAACTCTAGTCTTGCTGCATATCTTAGCCTTGGGCTCGCCGGAGGTATCAGTATAGCTGCGATTCCGGCGCCTGAGTTACACCATGCTCTGTCACAAAAGATTGTCCATGTTGGTTCCTCGAACCTAATCGTCGTATTGAAAGCTGACGGGGTCCAATCCGCTATAAAGTCGGCAATCACTTGTGATTTAATTGTGGACCTGTGTGTGAAGTCCACTATATCTTGGTTCGATTCTGCTGCCCATTTTCCGATTCTTCCAATTGCTTGATGTGTGTGGAAGAGCGCTTCTAATGGTTGCGCCAAGTGACGATTATGCGATCTTTGTTGAAAATAATGCTTCGGCTTTCGCGAGGCCATTACCACTTGTGTAGGCTATTTTCTCAAGTTACTGTAGTTCGTCTTTGCTCCGACAATGCTTCGGATACATAGTAGATTGGGAATTGTTGAATCTTGCCTTCACTTTCCCTTTCTTCAACTAGTACGGCGCTTCTTGCGGTATGAGATGATGCAAGATATAATAGCAAGTCGGCTTTCGCCGTTGGTTTGTTTAGAGTCGGAAGTTTTGTGAGATAATGCTTGATTTTTGAAAGCCTGTTGTTGTTCTCTCCCAATCAAAGTTATCCGCTTGCTTGAGAACTCTAAAGAAGGGTAAGCCCTTTTCCGCGGATCTTGCTATGAACACCTTAGTGATGCCATACGTCCTGCGAGCTTCTGCACTTCTTTCTTAGTTGATGGTGGTTTCATGTTAACTATCGCCGCAATCTTCTCAGGATTAGCATCTATCCCTTTTGCTGATACCATGTACCCAAGAATTCTACCTTCTTTGACGCCGAACGCGCACTTGTCCGGGTTGAGCTTTAGACCGCTTTTCTTTAGATTGGCGAAAGTTTCCTTTAAATCTTCAATGTGCGTTTTCTTTCTATCACTTTTGACAACGATGTCGTCCATGTAGATGACCAAGTTTCGACCTTTTTGCTCGTCGAAAACTTTGTCTGCCATTCTGGTGAAAGTTGGTCATGCGTTGTGCAGACCTTCAGGCATTCTTCTGAAATAGTAAGTCCCGCTTGGTGTGATGAAGCGGTCTTTTCTTCATCGTCCTTGTTCAGCCAAATTTGGTGATAGCACGAGAAACAATCTAGCGGACTCATTCTTTCACGGCCATGCGATATCAACAAGACTTGTCTATTCTTGGCATTGGATACGAATCTTTTGGGCATGCTTTGTTTAGGTCTTGTGAAGTCGATGCACATTCTCCATTTCTTGTTTTTCTTCTAAACCATTACTACATTTGCTAGCCATTCCGGATCTTTGGACTTCTCGATAACTTGAGCTTGCAACGGTCTATCGACTTCTCGCTTTGCGGCTTCGGCTCTTTCGTCGAGATTTTTCGCGGCTTACGCTTCCTTGGTCGATTGCTTTGGACACATTCGGATTGTGTTGGGCAAGTTCTCTCGTCTACCCCTCGTAGATCACTAGCCGACCATGCGAATACATCTTTGTTTTTGTACGAAATTTGATGAGTTCGGCTTTCTCCTGTTGTTCAAGATCTTTTCCGATGTGCACGTATTGGTCAAGAGTGTATTTTGATAGTGGTACTCTTTCGGTTTCTTCATTCAGTTTTGCTCTTGCTTTCTCCCTTTTCTCTTTATTTTCATCATCATCCTCACTTTCGTCTTCCTTCTTTTTGTTTCTTTGACTTCGTTGATCATGCTTGTATCCGGGAATGGGTTTCCCTTCAATTTTTCCGCAGCTTCTTGATCTCCGAATAATGTTATTATTCCGAAAGGTGAGGGACTTTCATGCGAGGAAACTCTTGTTTTATTACTAACGTCGAACTTGTTTATGAATCCTCTACCGAATATGGCGTGTATGGGTAGGGCATATCCACTACGTCGAAAGTGATCATCTCAGCTTTGGCCTTCTGATCTTGCGCAAGGGCTACTTTCAAATTTATCCTCCCGATTGCGTTTATTCTTGAGCCTCCGAAGCCGAAGAGCGAATTGCCCGCGGTGTCTAAAGTTCTTCTGTCGAGACCCATTTGCTCGAATGCTTTGGAAAAGATTATGTCCGCTGAACTACCATTGTCTATCAGAATATTGTGTAGAGTGAAACCATTGACATTAGCGGTAGCGACGAATGCATCATAGTGCGGATAGTCTCTGATTTTGAAGTCTTCTTCATTGAAAGTGATAGGTACCATGGACCACGTTGGTCTACCTAAAGGCAACCTTGGAGTCACTGTGTGTATTCTCCTTTCGTACTCCTTTCTTGCTCTTTTGCTTTCATGCTCTAGATTTGATCCGCCTATGATGGCGTAAATGTATCCTTGAGATGGTAGCACTGCATTTACCATGTGAGCTTCTTGATTGTTCTCCTGCTGAACTTGCGGATGTTGTGCTGGAAGCTGATGTTCTTGTACCGCAGGTGAAAAGACCATTGCTGTTGTAGCCTGGGTCTGCGGAAGCTGAACTATCGGATTTTGGGGTGGATAGGGCCAGGTGTACGCCGGTTGGTGATACATAATCTGCTGAGGGTACTGCTGAAGTTGAGCTTGATACGGATGTTGATATGCCATGTGATTATGATTTGAAGTACAGCTCTGTTCTCGTCCCATGTTGTGAAACACGTGCTTGGGATTCTCTCTCTGAGGGATTGCATCATCTTTCTCCTTCTGCTCTTTCGCTAGCTTGGTATATATGCAATCTCTTGTAAAGTGATTTTGTCTTCTCCACAGATTACACAATACGGGATTCTTTGACCTCCTCCCCGTCCTCTTCCTCTTCCGCGAGGTGGACGGCCGCCTCATTTCCTTGGAAATTCTCCCTTGTTGTTATGATATGGTAACGGCTCGTTATTCGGCATATTCTTGATCATTCGGTTGTTGTTGAAGGTTGTTCACTTGACGATAGTTCGGTTGTTTCTCGATTGTACGGTTGCCTCATCGGCTGTGCTTGCCTTGGGTTGTTTTGGTTTATGTTGGTTCTTGCGGCTTTGCGCTTTCGAAGGTCGTCTTCTGATCTTGCAAACTTTTGCATTTCCTCGAACAGCTGTGTTACTGTCTTTGGTGTTTCTCTTATCATATGGAAGGCGCACGGGCCAATCTGCAAACCTTGTATTGCTGCTGCGATGACTACGTCATCGGAAGCGTTTGGCACTTGCACTCTCAGCTGAATCAGCCTGTCTAGATATGATGACAATAGCTCTCCATCCTCTTGCTTGCACGTCATTAGATCTCTGGTCGTTTTCTTTTCTGTTTGGAACCCTTGAAAGGTCGAAAGCATTTCCTCCTTGAGTTGTCCCCAGGTTCGGATTGACAATGGCCTTAGTGATGTGTACCATTCATAAGCAACATCTTCTGCCGCCATAATGAACGATTTCGCTAAAGTGGTGGAATCCCCTCCGGACGAATATACTGCCGCTTCGTAACTTGCCAGAAACTTCTGAGGGTTTGATTTCCCGTTGAAAGGTGGTAGCTTTGGCTTGTAATTTGCCGGCCATGGGTGCCTTTGTAGCTCCGGCGAAAGTGGAGAAGTTGGGTCCAAAGTGATTTGCTCCATCGGCCTTGGCTGAATATTCTCTTGATAGAAATTCGGTGGCATTTGGGGTGCCCGAAGCTGAGCTGCTTGAAGCTGAGCTGCGTGAAGCTGTTCTATCTCTCTTTGAAGGGCTATTCTTCTTGCTTCTGCTTCTTGCACTTGCTGCTGAGTTAGAGCTTCTCTATTTTTGGCAACGACGTATCTCGCTAGCTGATCGCGTTGTTGCTTTGGAGAGTTCTGATTTCCCCTTGACTTTCGCCGAGTGCTTCGTAGTCTGGCATGATCATTCACCTGAATATCAACTTGCCTTAGTTGTTCATCTTGCCGATCTTCCGGCTCGTCTTGGTTCTGATTTTCATCTTCCGACGTCGCCTCTGCGAGCGGAACTATCTCTCTTGCAAGATCTGTTGCTGGAACTTCTGCTCCGGCCGAAGTGCCAGCATCTGCCTGTTGTCCTGACTCTTTTGCCGAAGGTGAAAGAGTAGCGTTGGCTTCTCCTATCGCCTTCTTCCGTCCTCCCTTCGGTGGCATGGTCGTGTCGAGCAACAACCACGGGTGGGCGCCAATGTTGGTGTTCGCTCCAATGACCGAACACCAGCAGAAGTAAACCGAAAGCTAGAACGAAAGTAAGGGACGAAAGTAAACAACGAATGCTTACAGCGAAATGAAACAAACAGCTTTATTCCATTCCAGCCTCGGTCCGTTTACAAGATGCCCCTGGGGGTCTATTTATAGTAGTCCGTAGACTTTACATGACCAAAATACCCCTGATCCTAAGCTACTGCCTTCCCTTCCGTGAAGGGTAGAATCGTCTTCTCTTTCTTGAAACCGACCTTCACCGCCGTCCTTCAATACTTGAACGGGCTCAAACCGGCCCATCCCGGCCCATGGGATCCGGCCCACCAGTCATCTGCTGTGTTCGAGGTCCCACCTGCTCCAAATAAGCACTGCAACTTGCCAACACCAAATCAGGTGAAAATAATCCGTAAGTTGACTCCACGTCGGAAGTCGACCTGACAAACAGCGAAAGTGAGGGACCACTTTCGCCGTCTTTCGACCACTTCTGCGAGCGAAAGACTTTGCCTCTCAACTTTCGCTCGTGGCTTTCGGCCGACAAAAAGAGTGAAAACACTTCGCGAGCGAAAGTCTTTGCCTCTCAACTTTCGCTCGTGGCCTTCGGCATTTTAGAAAAGAGTGAAAGCACTTCTGCGAGTGAAAGACTTTGCCTCTCAACTTTTGCTCATGGCTTTCGACTGCCGAACAGGGTGAAAGCACTTCTGCAGGCGAAAGACTTTGCCTATCAACTTTCGCTCATGGCTTTCGACTACCGAACAGGGTGAAAGCACTTCTGCAGGCGAAAGACTTTGCCTCTCAACTTTCGGCGGCGTATAGGCGAATGGGGGTGGACCACTTCCGATCTACCCCCAATAAAGCAAGTCTGAATTTCCTCAAGACTGTCAGACATATCACATAACACTACAATTTTAGAAGCAAGCAACAGGGTATTGCAAAGAAGCAAAGAAACACGGCATAATTTAGATTCACTTTTCGTCTTTGAGATATTCACAAAACAGGCATAAGCCGACTTCTCATGTCTCAAAATAATATCATAATAACTTGAAGAAATGAAGTTGCAATGATATTTTTATCGAAAAAAATGTGGAACATTATATCAAAACTTGAAGAAATGAAGGCTGCGTGATATTTTAATCGAGAAAAAATAGGAACATTGTATCATAACTTTGAAGAAACTACCAAGTATATATTTCTAAGATGACAAAATCCAAATTATTGGTGTTATGGATTTCGAGTGTTTAAGGTATATGTGGATGTCTTGTAATTTATTATTTGTATGTCATGTGTTACGAGTTACTATCCAAGCAAAACAAAATTCTCTCCCTCCTAATGTCTTCTCACTTATTTCCCTTCTCTTTGTTCTTCATTTGCTCGCTCTGAATCCTAGAATTCATCCAATCAAAGGCTGGGATACAAGGGTTGATCAAATATGCACACTTTCTTCCACCGAAACATTTATATTCTCGCCCCCTCAAGGAGCTAAACTCTTTACGAACCGCAACAAGTGTATGTTCATGTCTTTCTCAAAGCACACATAGGTGAGTTACGAAATGTAACGGGGAATGAAAAAGTTTCAGTTTGCGATTAAGAGCTCAAAACAACATGAAACAATGTGCTATTTAGAACATGTCTGGATTTCACTTCCTAGATGGAAACCAAAGTTCTCGAAATAGCAATGAACATAGGAAGCGAGAAGATGTGATCCATTATCGGGTATGATACGATTTGATAAGAAAAAAGCATTGCGTACACACAAGCCAAGCGGCGGATCTGGCATTAATAACCCAATCTTGCACACTTTTGACAGTCCACGATTTCGCCTGAAATTCATGTCTCATCTTCTAATAATTGGACATCAAGCCAAGCGGGGCATTCGACACAGTTAAGAAACGTGAACAAGAAGATCGAGGTGAAGGCGAGGGGATGAGGTGACGAAAGGCAAGTTGGGCCCGGTGGCCTCACCTTGCCAAGTTCTGCAGTGCGGCGCGCTCCTCACTGCCCAGGCTGGAGGGGGCTGTGTTCTCTTAGCGAGCGGCACAGCAGCGGGAGCGGGTTAAGCGGGCTCGGCGCGGCGCGGGCGAGGGCTGACGAGGCAAGATTGGAGTCGGGCGGCGGGCGAGGCCCGCTGCTCGCGAGCGCCCAGCGGGCGAGCTATAAGCCAAGCCAATGGAGCGCGTCCGGCCCGTGTGGCGCCTTGCCGAGGCGAGCGGCGAAGACGTCGCGTCGCCGACCGGCTGGCGCGCGTGGGGGTCGTCTTTGCCGCTGCGGCCTCCTCGTCCGCGCGGTGTTGTCTTGAGCCTCCGGAAGGACGAGGGGCGAGCCTGCATGCGTACGTCGGCGTCGGGGGCCCGGGCGCACAGGGCCTCGTCGGGGTCCTCCAGCCATTGCGGTCTCCTCGTCTCGCGTGGTGCGCCATAGCGAGCGGCAAGATCGGCGACGGCGAGTGCGGCGAGGCGGACGGCGGGTTCCACGGAGGGGGCGGACGAGCGCTCGAGTGGCCGCGGCGGCACCCGCGCGCCGCTCGATTCCCGCACGGGATCTGCGGGCTGGGCCGGAGAGGCTGAGGCGAAGCTGGAGGCGAGGGGAGGGTGGAAGGCAGGCGCGTGCTCGGCGGGCGGCGGCGAGCCAGCGGGCCGCCGGTCGTCGTGTGCGGCGGATGGGGGTGAGTGGGCGGTTCGCGGATGACAGGTGCAGGAGCGAGGTGGGTTATGTTATGAAGAGAGGGGGCGATTATTACGGGGGACGGGGAGGGGTTACGGGGAGGGGGTTACGGAGCCGGGCGCTGGATTACGGAGGGGGTCATTAGTTTTGTGGAAACAACACCATTTGAGTCCTTTTAGTAGTTAGACTAGTCCTCCTTCGGGTTTTGCACAGAAAGCCTCCGCTGCCAATTCTTGATAGAGTACGAGTGCGTCAGTCAGTCTCTAGGATTAATTTGCTTACCCCCAAATTCATTGCTTGGACACCTTGCAAAGCCGCTATTACTTCAGCGTGGAAAGCACTAAGCATGTGATTGATTCTTCCCCATCCAGAAAGCACCACATCACCGTCGCTGTCACGCAGAACAATTCCCCAGCTTCCTGTGTTAGAATCAGCCATAAAAAAAGCATCACTATTTAGTTTCCATTTCTCCTTTTTCTTTTCTGTTCTCACTTCTCTCACTTTTGCACCCTCTTGTGGATTGGATATTTCAGCAGCATAGAATGCTGCATCAACATTGGACTGCCCGATAATGTAATAGTATAATATAGTCTGTTGGGTTTTTGCTGGGCCGTTCTTCTGCTCGTGGCCCAGCTCAATATTAGCGGCACGGCCAGCCTAGGGTCGAATATTGTCCCTTTGCTTTGGCAAGAACCGTCGAGCGTCGATCCCTCCGGTAATTCCCTAACATGGAGCTGAGACTGAGCGGCGGCGAGGTCGCCGCGGAGCGTACTTCGTCCGCCACTGGGGAGGACAGAATCAGCGCGCTTTCGGATGAACTTGTGCTCAGCATCCTCCTCTTCGTCGACAACGCCGCACACGCAGCTCGGACCAGCGTCCTTTCCCGGCGGTGGCGCCCCGTGTGGACGCTCCTCCCAGTTCTCCACGCCCCCTTCTTCCCGGAGCCCCTCAGCTTCCGCCGTGCCCTAACTGCGAGTCAACTAAGCCTCCACTGCGTCCACCTGGAGGGCGACCGCGTCACGGCTGAGTCCCTGGCGATCTGGCTCCCCGACGCTCTTCGCCGCCTCTCCGGCGGCACCCTGGTCCTCGTGAACCGTGCGCCGGATCCGGAAGGGATGCCAGTGAGGTCGAGCGTGTTGAAGAGGGAGAGGAAAGAAGGGGACTTTGAGCTTCCCAGCTGCGAGAACGCCGCCAAGATCTTGCTCGACCTAGGGTTTATGCGCATTTTTATGCCATTCTCCGGCGTATTTTCCCAGCTCACCATGCTCTTCCTAGTACGTGTCTGGTTCCACGGCACGTGCGTGATCGGCGACGCCGGCTCCTCGTTGCCTTGGCGTTGCCCCTGTTTGCAGGTCCTCAAGATCTGTAATGCCCATGGTCTGTTCGATGTTATCATAAATTCCAAATCTCTTCTGGAAGTGGAGCTGAGCCACCTTGGTGGCTTGTGGAACCTCACCGTAGAGGCAGCGGTGCTCAACAAGTTAACGGTGGTCAAGTGCTTCTCAAGTGACCTGAATAATGCTACTATTTCAGCCCCTCGGCTTGTGTTTCTCGAATTCTCGATTTCCCCGGTGCTCTGTCAAGCTTGGCCGATGCCACATCTCCGAGTCCATTGCGAGTTGAAATATTTTGTATATGGAGTCCATGGACTCACTCCCAACACAGCTTGTATGAAGCTCTTGCAGCCCTATAAGGCCATGGAATCTCTTACTCGACTCGGCCATTATGAAGGTGAGTTCTCTGTCCTCTTTTATGTGGAACCAAATATATTTACAAAACAAGGTGATATGCTAGCTAGTCTGCACTGTGATTTGTTACTTAGCCGAGGTTAGTGTATGTATATATGAGAACTGGTCATATATTTGGACATTATCAATAATATTTGAGCTGAGTAGTCATCATGAAAGTACTTCAGAATTGTATAATAATAAATGACAGTACTTTGCTCATATTTAAGAAAAAAAAAGATTTGCTCTGATATTGGAACAATTTGATCTAGTAGAGTAAGATATGTTGAATTTGATACTTCTGTAAAACAAAATGCAGCATATATGGGGACATACATAACCTATATTTGACAATTCACATGAAGATTTGTCTTCTGTTTTTCTTTGCTCAAGTACCTGCAACAGTGCTTAGCACACTCAGTTAGCACTCTTTTCCAGCATGTCCTCCTGCCGATAAATGATATGCAAACTATTTTCAAGGTAATTTTAATTTGTTAAGTATCATGTAATGAACACGTTCTGTGTGAGTAAATGGTTAACTTATACCTCTATTGTTTCCTTATTATTAGTGCTAACTGTGAACAATGATGGTCATGTTTTTTTAATCCTATTTTAGTATTTTTCTAAAATGTACCCCCCAACCCCCGCCCAATTTTACAAACTCCATTACATGTGTACAGCATGAAGTACCTAAGTTTTAGGAGTTAATCGATGCCTATTATTTTTTACTGTATAATCCCTGCTCAATATAGATGCAAGGTCTACCATTACTCACAAAAGAGCTATCACTACCGGAATGGCCCTTTTTGCCGATGGCCGGCCGCCATCGGCAAAGGCACTTTTCCCATCGGCTAAGGGTTTGCCGATGGCAAATGTCAGTGGCCATCGGCAAACCCCCATCGGCAAAGCCGGGTTTGCCGATGGCCCCGGCATTGCCATCGGAAAACCTTGCCGATGGCCACGTGTGCCATCGAGCGGCCCACGTCGGCCCGACGCGCCGTCGGTGACGGTGGCTTGCCGATGGGCGCGTGGCCTCGGCCATCGGCAAACCCTTTTTATTTTTTTTTTTTGAAATTTTTTTGCCGATGGCCTCGGCCATCGGCAAAAAAATTTCAAAAAAAAAAAAAAGGGTTTGCCGATGGCCATGGCCATCGGCAAAGTTATGGCAAGTTTGCCGATGGCGGGGCCATCGGCAAACACTGGGGATTAGGCGAATCATAACCCCGACCATCGGCAAACCTGGAAAATTATTTTTTTATTTTTTTCTATTTTCTTTCCATTTACATTACATTTTAGCACATGCATCAAATATATATCAATTAACCCACATATATAGCATATAATCCACATATATAGCAACAAAATACGGTTTTAAGCATCGATACATGTCCATTGGAATCCAAACATATCCGAGTCACAAGCAAAAGAGTAATACATGTCACAAGTCATCCATACATGTCTCACAAGCTACAAGGCTAAACCTAGCTAGTGGCGCCGTCCCCGGGGGTCCCAGAGCCCCCAGCACCATCGTCCCACCGAGACCAAGAGTTCTGCGGGGCCGCACCGTACTGCCAGTGGCCGAGGTGCTGCGGAGGGAGCACGGCAGGGACGGAGTGCCCCGGGTGCGGAGGCCCGGAGTGCGGGTGCTGCGGCCACGAGTACCCCTGCGGCGGTGGAGGACCCCAGTACGTCTGCGTGGGGAAGCTCTGGTACGGTGGCCAGCCGTGCGGTGGAGAAGGACCCTGTCGAGAAGCTCTTGGTGGGCTTGGAGTCGGGTTCGAACCCGCCGATGGTGCCTGCACAAAGAACAAGTGATGTAATTAGTACAACTCCCCTGCAAAATTTCGGCAGCACCTCCCCTGCACGGGGAGGTTCCAAAACCTGCAAAAAACATGGCACGAAGGCCAAACATGGGCACGAAGGCGAAACATTGGCACGAAGGCCAAACATGGCACGAAGGCCAAACATGGCACAAAGGCCAAACATGGGCACGAAGGCCAACTGACGCGACAAGCTAGAGCGAGAGGCAATGTACTCACCCGACCAAGTCCAGGAAGAGGCAGTGCACCAGGCAGTGGAACTACCGGTGGTGGAGCGTAGATCGAGGCAGGAGGCTCCTCCATTCCCGGGATCTGGGCCGCGAAGTGCCTGCCCAACTGATGCTGGTAGTGCGCCGACAGTGCCGCCACCTACTCCTGAACCCGCGCCGACATCCTCGCCTCAATCCTCACCTCAATGGCCGCCTCCCGCTCCTCCTCCCTAGCCCTCATCTCCTCGATCGTTGCCTGCAATATTACACCAGCACGATTGATGTTATTTGAAGGCAAGCTACATCATGAAGGCAGGCTACATCATGAAACTCTACCTACCGGAAGACTGCTGATCACCTGCGCACTGCTCTGCTGCTGAGGCGCTATGGGGATCTGCGATCCGCCCCCACTTTCCCGGTCTCTCCTGCGGATCTCGGTCAGCGTCTCAACAGAGGACGGGTCGATGGCACTGTTGGCCAAGTAGTACCGGCCGTGCTGCTTCCCTCCTCCAATCCTCATGAGGAGGTCAGTGTCCAGGGGCACGGTGGCGGGGTCGTAGGTGTCGCCATGTTTCGCTCGAGCTGCGGCGGTGTACTTGGTGAGCTTGTCGTAGACCGTCGGGCTGGTGTACTTCTCTGGCCCGTGCGACGAGCTGTACACGGTGGTGGGCGCTTTTGCTCTGCCGATGTGAGCAAGCGCGAACCCCGTGAATCGTTGATTTGCTCACCACCATGCGACGCCGACTGCGAGGAAAACACAAACATGGTTACAAGTAGTGACAATTGAGCGCTATAACAAATGCATCAACAGAAGGATACATACCCATCTGTCCATGAACTGTGGCAGGATCTGGCTCCCTTGGTGGTGTGGGACCGCTGACCGGTCGAGCTCCGACTTGCGTTTCAAATGACGTCTTCTGCGCTCCGCGTACGCCGCAGGCGTACGCCACCCTCTGACAATTACCTCCCAGCAGTCCTCGTACTTGCTGCACCACCCGAAGGCATCTCGCATGATATTCAAGTTTTTGATATTAGAGATAATGAATGGAATGTGTCATGTAAGAAATCATAACGGATGTTTCTGCCTAATTACCTCGCAAGTCTTGCTCCTCGGTGAGGTCGGTCTCCTCGATAAGACAACTCCGGGCCTCCGCCTTACTTATCTTCTGATTCTTCATGTTGGCGTAGTAGCTGATGACGGCCTAGGTACGCGCCTCGTAGAACATGTCCCCGAGCCGGTCAGCGCACACCACGTCCTGCTGCTGCGACGCCCGCACCGGGTCCACCTCCTCGTCCAACTTGAAGTACAACTGCACACAGGCATCAAACATCATTTCATTGTTTGAAAGAAGTCCAACGAATAATGTTGTATTGAGATATGTGATGCGATGCAAAGACTCACCCAAAACTCATCCTTGATCTTCTGAGCAAGGACTTTTCCCGCATCGTCCTTGATAAGGTAGAAGTCCGCCCAATTCTTCGGCACGATGGTCTCACCCTTGGTGGTGACGGCCAAGCCGGGAAGTGCTTCTTAATCGCCCAGGCCCTGGATGCTAGTTGACAAATGTGTGCCCTCCTTTTTTGTCGGCTTTACCCGGGCCCTGCACGAGTCATTAACAGCAATTGTTAGTACGCATTTTGAATTTGAAAATGTCATATGAACAAGTATAGAAATCAATAATGGTCACCGGGTCACCGGGCCGGATCACCGGGCGCTCGTCAGCGGCTGGAGGGTCAGGGAGCCTGGTGGGGCCGTGCTGGAAGGGCTTACGAGTAGCTGTGGAACTCGAGCCGCCCGCGGACTCCTCGAAGGCACCCTGGACCTCGTCGTCGCCACCCTCGCCGGCGTGCGGTGTTGTCCGCTGGGGGCCCTCCGACCCCGACTGGTGGACGGCTCCACCTCAAGCTCCTCGTCCTCGTCCTCGTCCTCGCGGTGGTCGGCCGCCACGTGCTCCTCGTCCTCGAGGGGTCGTCCTCGCGGTGGTCGGCCGCCACATGCTCCTCCTCCTCGGGCGCCGCATCCGGTACCTCGACCGGACGTTCCGTTGTGGCCGCTTTACGCACGGCATTTTGTCGAGTGCCCGCAATGACAAAGATTAGAAGAGTTAGTATTAATGACAAATACTTGTAAAGAAACATAAATGCAAAGCAAAATTAAGAAGTGCAAGGTAATATTAATAACAATATAGTATTACAAGAATTAGAAATTATCTCCGCGAAAGGCAATATTGCCGGTGAGCGCTCGTCCTCATCATCAGTAGTGTCATCATCACTATCAATATTGTCGAGCTCTCTTTCGTCCTCCTCATGATCAACATCCTCCTCAACAACTACATCATGTCGCCACTGCCATTCCTCAAGGATTCATAAGTCATCAGCATCGTGCACCTCATCACCCTCGTCCTCATCGATGTCGTTGTTTACTTTCATACCCATCAGCGAAGCAATGTCTATCTCCAACCTACCTTCTAGCCCCTCAGGTTGATAGAACTCATCATTCCTTGGGTCAAAGTTGTAATCATCATCGTTTGGGACCGCCGCTTTACCATGTGGCGATACCATGTGCACAAGGCTCCAACCCGCAAGGCGCACGTCATTTTGGTTTGCCCATGGGAGGTAATAAACTTGCGTGGCGTCTCGGTTAGCCACAATATAGACATCGTCTCCTCCATATTTGGAATCCTCTCGGATTTCGACTAGCCCAATTGATGTGTCCTTTTTGTGACCCCGGATCGAACCAATGGCATTTGAATACCGGTGGCTTACAACCTAGGTCTTTGCCAAAGTCAAGCTCCAATATCTCATCGACTATGCCGTAATAGTCCTTCCCATCCGTCTTGGCGTACGAACTCCGCGCACGTGGTTTTTAGGTTGCCCCGTTTCTCTTCGTACTTTCTCGTGCGCGATAGCCATTCACGTCATAAACGTTGAATGACCTGACACTACGGTCAAAGCATTTGCCCACACATCTCAATGCGGGACTCATTTCCGCATCAAAATTAGCCTGCAAGGTTAGGACAGGTAGATAGTTACATTACTCGCTCATAGGAGCAAAGTGGAATCTCAAAGTCAGAAAGATCCTCTGTGACTCGTACGTGCTCTTCGGCAACACGTGAAGCTCCGGAAGCAGCCCACCAACCATCGCCAACACGAGATCAAAACCTTCTCGACTGATGCCCAGTGACGCCTTCAAGCCTATTAGGCGTGAAATGGCATCCAGTTTAGAAATGTGGGTGTTCACGTGAAGGGGCTCTTTGTGCCGCCTCCATCATGGTGTAGTACGCCTTTCTTTGTGTCCTCTGGATCTTGTTCCTCCACCACCGTTCCTTCACGGCGCCAACGTACGCGGCATGTCTGCCATTCCGGCATCTTGCATCAAACCCCGTGAGGTCCGGTATCACCACCACCTCCCTAAGCCGTTTGCGTTCCCCATGGAGAGTCCATCGGGTGTAGTTTGGAACGTATGCATACTTCCAAATATCTTGCCACATCGGCCGCTTCTCTTTCCTTGTCTCGTTCTTACACTTGGCACATGGACAAAACACCCGAATCGACCCTTTAGCAGATGGGCCAAATGCTTGCTCTAGGAAATCATTGGTCCCCTTTATCCATTCCTCTGTCTTGTCTTTGAACCCAGTGTACATCCACTCACGGTCAGCCATCCTCTCATCATGCGCCAACGTAAGCGAGTAACGAAACAAGAGCTGCATCTACAAGGCGTTCCTACCATCTAATAGGTGAAGGATAGGTCCTAATCTCACCCGAGGATGCGTAGATGAGGTTAGCTTCCATGCTCCGCTCCCGTCCGAGACGGAATTTCAGCGGCACCTCCCGCTGTTCTCCCGATACACGTCCCGACCGGGAGAGTGTGTATCCGGAGAACAACGGGGAGGGGCTGCCGAAACTCCGACTCGGACGGGGCGGAACATGGAAGCTAACCCATCTACGCATCCTCGGTGTCTAAAAAATGTGGACAATCCGAAAGAGAAACCGTCGCGGAATATGCACGATCCGCATACCAACGACCGCGAATCTCTTTCGGACGGGAGACGCCTAACTCGGTTATGCAATGTACTTACAACAACTATAAGACACGAGGGTGGTTTATACCTAGGGTGGCGGCGCGAGCGGAGTAGCCGGCCGGAGGAGAGTCGACGCGTTGCGGGAAGGCCCGCAACGCCCAAGAAGAAGATCGCCGTCACCGAGTAGCTCTCACGAGTCCTCCTCCTACAAGAAGAGGAAAAAAGATTAGAAGCCACTAAAAATTTCGCGGCACCTCCCACACGGGAGGTTCCAAAACCTGCAAAAAAACATGGCACGAAGGCCAACAACCACCACGGCACAAAGGCCGATAAGCATAGCGGCACGAAGGCCGACATCACAATGGCACGAAGGCCGACATCACAACGGCACGAAGGCCGATAAGAAGAGAAGGATTCATATACCTTGCTCTCATAGCCGAACCGACGACGGTGGAGGTGGAGGTGTCGGCGGGACGTACACGATCAAGGTCCCCTATGACACGTCCCGCTCTGCAAAACAATAAAGACATCAATATTAGTGGACGAACGGCGTTGACGACGTGGACGGAAGGTTTCGTCAACACTAAGAGCTACTTAACTACTTAGTGACTACTACTACCAAACATTTTCTCTAATGTAGTTAGTCAACACTACTAACTACGTTCCTGCTCCAAAACATTTAGTTAGTAGACATTTAGTCAGTAGACATCAATATTAGTAGTAGGTGAGCTCAACAACTACTGCATCTTCACATTTGTTGGTTTGGTTATCACTTTGTTAGTACTACAAATCTGACTACCTCAACAACCATCACTACACTAATTGACCGAGCCGCACAGTTGTCAATGTCATCTATATCACCCATCATATGTCCTCTTCGTTCCTAAACTAAACTAACCCAACAACCACCATCAGCTCCGATTCGGCCATACCGTTGATCCCATACATAACACAAGCGGCTAATCCATTTCCATTCCGGCCACCATTATCACAAGTAGTTGTTGAGCCACCCATACATAACACAAGCGGCTAGCGCACATATCGGCGGAACCACGCATATTCAACGCGGCTAGCTAGCTAGCGGCGCCATGGCCACCACCGCATCCCGTCTCCTCCCTCCTCCTCGTCTCCATCTCCATCTACGCCACCCCCGCTCCCCATCCCAACTCGCGGCCGACACGAACAACGCCACGACCAAACTAACATTCTACATGCACGACATCACCTCGGGCGGCAACCCAACGGCGGTGAAGGTGATCACCGGTCCCGCACCACCCTCCGCGCCCGCCGCCGCTCATGGGCACGACATCACCTCGGCCATGACCATGACCGTGCACCTTGTCCGGGGAAACGGAGAGGGGGCGTCGGGGCGGTTACCTTGACCGCCGACTCGGGGAAGAAGAAGATGGAGACGTAGCGGCGGAGGAGGAGAAGATGCTCGCGGCTCCACCGGTGGCGGCGCTCCGGCGGGTGCAACCCCTCCCCGGCGGTGCCCCTCCCTTCGCTCGATGGGCGCCGAAGACGGGAGCGGTGGCGGCCGGGGAACCGCAGGGAGGCGCGGGAGCGGCGGCGGCGGGAGTGCGGCTCGACGGAGTGGCGGTGGCCGGGGCGGCGACGGCGGATCAGGGCGGCGATGGCGGATCGGTGGCCGGGGCGGCGGATCGGGGCCGCCGAGGACCCACGGCGCTCACGGGGCCCCTGCGCGGGAGGAGCGGCGGCGGGGACGAGTCCCCTGCGCGGGACCCGAGCGGCGGGGTCTTTGGGAAGCGGCGGCGGCGGCGTGGGTCTTTGGAGCGGCGGGGTCTTGGAGCGGCGCGGGATCTCGGCGCGTCTGAAGTGAGGAGGAGGAGATAGGGTTGGGCCGGGCCTGTTTTATTTTTTCAAAAAAAAAATAGTTCGCCGACGGCCCTGGCCGTCGGCAAAAGCTAAGTTTGCCGATGGCCACCGGGCCCGGCCATTGGCAAACCGTTTTGCCGACGCCCTTCCCGAGCCGTCGGCAAAGTTTGCTTTTTTTTATTTTTTGCTTCCAATTTTTTTACGGTAACTTCCTACCTCAAATACAACCCACCTCCAAATCTTGGGACATTTTTGAACTCTTTAGCTATATTTCGTGAATTATTTACATTACTTTGTATTTTCCCGTGACTCCAAATTTGAACTGAGATACATGAAATAATGGGACTTTTTGATCCAAAAGATGATATTCATGATTCGCCGAGTATGTTGAGGCCGCATCCAGCACCTCGCATGAAATTACGACCAGTTTGTCGTCGTAACGTGGGGAGTCACGTGCACGGAAAGTGTTTTTAAATTATATAAAATCCAAACGAAGTCCGAAATTGATGAAATTTGACGAGTTGTCTCGCCATTGCATGTGGAGTCTCTGATAAAAATTTTAAAAAGTTTCGAGCAAGTTGTCACGTCGGATGACCAAAACCTAGACATCTCCACATGTCATCACTTGTTATCACGTGTGGGTTGTGCAGGGTTTTGGTGATCCGATGTCACAACTTGCTCGAAACTTTTTGAAATTTTTACCACGACTCCGCATGCCATGGCCACACAACTCGTCAAGTTTCGTCAATTTCGGACTTCGTTTGGATTTTATATAATTTAAAAACACTTTCCGTGCACGTCACTCCACACACGTTACGGCGGCAAAATGGTCGTAATTTCATGCGAGGTGCTCGATACGGCCTCAACATACTCCGAGCATCATGAATACCATGTTTCGGATCAAAAAGTTCCATTATTTCATGTACTGCAGCTCAAATTTGGAGTCATGGGAAATACAAAGTAACAAAAATAATTCACGAAATATAGCAAAAAACTCAAAATGGTCCCAATTCTTGGGAGTGGGTTGTATTTGAGGTGGAAGGCACCGAAAAAAACCGGAAGCAAAAATCAAAAAAAAACAAATTTTGCCGACGGCCGGTGAAGGCCGTCGGCAAAAAAAAAGTTTGCCGATGGCCGGCCATCGGCAAAGCGCGTGGGCCCGGCAGCTCCCGAGGCTGCCACGTGGCCGTGGTTTGCCGATGGCTGGACGGCCCGGCCATCGGCAAAGGTCACGGCGTCGGCCAGCCCCCGACGGCGTCGTCCCTGGGCCAATTTTGCCGATGGCCGGGCTTTGCCGATGGCCGGGCCATCGGCAAAAATGGGCCTTTGCCGATGGCGGCAGTTTGCCGATGGCCTGGCCACCGGCAAATTACAGGTTTGCCCATGGCCATAATTTGCCGATGGCTGGGCCGTCGGCAAACTATTTTTTGCCGATGGCGGCACTTTACCATCGGCAAACTTGGTGGTTTGCCGATGGCTGACCACTTTGCCATCGGCAAAGCTGGCCGCCATCGGCAAAAAAGCCGATTCCGGTAGTGTATATATATGGTGCTGAGCTAAGACTTGGCCAGTTTTCTAGGCTGTGATCTAAAATCACCCATGCCTTGTGCGCGAAGACATTTGACCTAGCACCAATCGAATATTAATTGTGCTAACGAGATGGTCAAAGTATATAGAAATAGTTTTGGAGATGGTTCATTTTTTACTCCTTTTATTTGCAGTACTAATATGTTTTTCTCTCTTTGCAACAGTCTAATATGATCTTTTTTTATTTTTCTTTGGACCCACAGGATCTAAGCAACTTCCAATACTTGATGGAAGACATGAAAGTGCTACCTAACCCTGCAATATTGCACCTAAATTTACTTGCAAATGGGCATTCCCTCGGGCCCAGCTCATTCCATGTTCTCAGGATGTGTCCTGGAATAAAAAAGCTGGTGTTGTTATTATTAGACAATGTTATGGCAGAGGTAAAGTTATCTGTTATTTATCTTATATTCTCTCTACTTCAAACGTTAAAGAAAGCATTTTGGACATGGATGCAGCACCGATAACACAAATCTGAGTATCTTATTTTCTGATACATATCTAATGTAGTAGTCAAATATATGTTTGGCTGACTGCACGCTCCAAACAATAAGTACCATGTCACAATTATGGTACAGCGGAGTAATGGAAGGAAAAATGCTCTTGTCCCTGGTTTCATACGTGTTTGTTTCAAAGTTTATCTGTGTTGAGTACGGTACATGTATCTCCATATCAAAACACTATTCTAGTACCTGGGTCGAGATATGAGTCATTTTGTAGTTGGTCGGTATGTTTCAAATATATGAGTCATTTTTTTTTTTTGCAAAGTAGGCCCACTATTGTGGTAACAATACAGTAACAGTTAGGAAATTGTAAGATTTTTTTGTGTATTTTGTGGAGGCTTCCTCACTTCCATTTGATATAGCGTAGCTGACTATTATCTTGATGCGTTGTTAGGAAAATGGATGGAGATGGAGTCCTTTACAGATTTATTAAAAGATAACATACATTGCACCAATTTGGTGTACCATGATTTTGATGTCTTGGTGTCTTGATGACACATATCTAAGCATTTGTTCAATCTGTTCCTCACCTTTTCTTGCGGACAACATTATTGTTAATATTACAATGCTAATATGCTGTTGTGTGTCAGGAACAAACTCCATGCCTACCGGGTTGCGTTTGTGATGAACAACCAAATTGGAAAACTGAGGAACTTATGTTGATTAACCTGCAAGAAATTGAAATTCAACGGTTGAGAGGATCTGAACATGAAGTTTCTTTTGTGAAACGACTATTGAATTGGGCAACAGCACTAAACAAGATGACAGTAACTTTATGCTCATCAACAACTGAAAGTGATGCCAAGGAGTTCTTCCAGATGTTCGAAAGCCTCGCTAATCCTGGAGTGTGCATAAAATTGATGTATCATAACAATAAGAAGGTGTTATATTCAACCTGAGGATTATAGTGCAGCATCAGGGTGTATCAGATTATCATAAACCTTAAACTTCTGTTTATGGGATATGAACCAACATCGGAGGAATAAGAATATTCATGTATCAATATTTTTGTAATTTAGTTTTTGGTACCGTCTGTGGTGGATACGATATGACAATTGTAGCGTATCACTGAAAAAAGCTGGATCCATTGTGCTCTAATCTTGTCAATCCATGTTTTGTTTTGACAAAACTCAAAATATATTATATTTTGAAGATATATAGAGGTAGTATTCTCTAGGCTGGTCATTTTTGTTCTTTGAAATTTTGCGGAGTTGAACACTTTAGTCTTTGGAGCTCCGCACTACTGCACAGCGAAACGTTGCCGTGTGCAAAAGCACATGGCAAAGTTCCCGAAACACACGGTAAAGTGCACACGGAAACTTTCACACGGCAAAGAAACTTTGCCTTGTGCTTTTTATCGGGGCACACGGCAACATATTTTTATATTTTGCCGTGTGTAATGGCAGGCACACGGCAAAGTTTTTGCGCCGTCACGCCGTCAGCCATTGACGTAAATTTTGCCGTGTGCAAAACAACACACGGTAAATGTATATTTATTTTTTAAAAATATTTACTTTGCCGTGTGCTAAGATATTGCACACGGCAAAGTTTATTTTATTTTTTTAAAAAAAATCTGTGCCGTGTGCCTAAGCCAGAGACACACGGCAAAGTTTTTTGTGTTTTTTTAAAAAAAATGCTTTGCCGTGTGCGGCACACGGTAAAGTTTTCTTTTTTTAAAAAAAATAAATTCAAATCTGACCATAGCATGTAATATAGAATCAAATTCAAATCAGACCACCATATATATGTATAGATATATACATCCACAAACACACCAGCATGATATAAACCATTATTAGAGTCCATAATTCAAAGGTTTCACAAAGTCCAATTCAGAAAGTCCATCATTACATAGCCATAATTCACAAGTTCAATGTAGTTCCACTAGTCTAAACCTATTCCAAATTGCTATCAACGGCCTAGAGAGCCTGTGAGTCTCACGAAGGTGTTGGTGCCTCGGATTACTACCAGAGTCAGAGTTTCTATCAATGTAAGTACAGAATGAAAATTAACAACAATAGTAACTTTGCTCCCACAAAGTCCCTCGATTAATATAACAAAAGAATGGCTCCGAAGAAAGATGGAAGTTGTACCTCAAAGTAGCCCCTATAGCTGCATCATGAACTTCAGGCTTCTCAATTCTCTTATTTTGGAAACTCCAAAAGTGCAGCAACTGCAAGTGCAATCAGATCATGAGCCTTACTAATACAGTTGATATCATCTAGATATAAAGGCAAAAAAAGAGTAAATACTATTCTGAAAGCATGGATTTATTAAATATAATACTTGAAGACGTAAGGGCCCTAATGGTTTAATCTAGAAGGCCTGCTACAATGGCATCTCCTAATTTCAATTCTAAGTAAAAGTGTATTAATTCTTTTTAAATAAGGATACTCCTTGAAGCCTATGACAACTCAGATGCAGCTCAGCTGCTCCTGTCCTATCTCTAGCACCCTACAAACTGCAAACTGCATGCATTGTCCTGCTAATCATGCATTGGCCATGTTTGCAAAAAAAAAAAAAAAGTATATGAATAAAGAGAACCTGCAAAGTGACAGGCATCATTGCATCCGATAAAAAACAACTTATAACCTACTGTGACTATAGCCAGGCAAATACAACAAACACTTCCTGGTCCATTTCTAGACCCGTGCATTTTTCTTCTTCTCTCTTTAAAACCTTATAATCTCCAATCAGCTATACCATGGGTTGGTTATGTTGGGGGTAGATCGGAAGTGGACCACCCCCGTTCGCCAGTTCGCCGCCAGAAGTTGATTGTTTTCAGCAGACGAAAGTAACGGGCGAAAGTTGAGAGGCAAAAACTTTCGCCCGAAGCAGTGCTGTAAGGTCTTGACAAGCCGAAAGTGACGGGCGAAAGATGAGGGGCAAAGCCTTTCGCCTAAAACGATGCTTTCGGGTTTCGTTAGTCGGGAGCTTTGGGCGAAAGATGAGATGTATAAGTCTTTCGCCGGCACAAGTGATCGAAAGCTGAGTGGATCTCGAAGTTGAGTCGCGTTTTTGTGGGTCAGAAGTTGAGTGTGTCTCAGCTTTCGCCGTATGGTCGAAAGCTAAGGCGAGATTGGGTTTCGATTTCTGACTTGATTTTAGTGTCAAGTACAGGTATCTGATCCGTTACAGGTGGTAGATGGGCTGAGCTTCGTGGGCCGAATTGAATCGTCTTGGGCTCGATCAGGCTTTGAGGGCAGCCATGAAGGTCGGTTCGAAGGGGAAAAAGACAATTCTACCCTTCCCATGATTAAGGACGGAGCTTAGATTCAGGGGTATTTTGGTCATGTAAAAGTCCACGGACTACTATAAATAGACCCCCAGGGGCACTTTGTAAACGGACCGATGCTGGAATGAAATAAAGCTGTTGTTTCATTTCGCTGTAAGCATTCGTTGTTTACTTTCGTCTTTTACTTTCGTTCTAGTCTTCGGTCAACACTTGCTGGTGTTCGGTCCTTGGAACGAACACCAACATTGGCGCCCACCCGTCGTTGTTGCTCGACACGACCATGCCCCCAAAGGGAGGACGGAAGAAGGCGACAGGAGAAACGACCGCTACCCTTTCACCTTCCGCAAAAGAGTCAGGGCAGCAGGCAGATGCTGGCACTTCGGCCGGAGCAGAAGTTCCAGCAACAGATCACGCAAGAGAGATAGTTCCGCTTGCAGAAGCGACGTCGGAAGATGAAAATCAGAACCAAGAGGAGCCGGAAGATAGGCAAGATGAACAACTCAGGCAAGAGGACATTCAGGTGAATGATCATGCCAGGCTACTGAGGCAACTTAGCGAAAGTCAAGGGGAAATCAGAACTCTTCAGCAGCAACGGGATCAGCTAGCGCGATACGTTGCTGCCAAGAATAGAGAAGCTCTAACTCAGCAACAAGTGCAAGAAGCGAGAAGCCGGGAGGATGGCTCTTCAAAGAGAGATAGAACACTTCGAGCGGCACGGCTTCAAGCGGCTCAACTTCGGGCAACCCAAATGCCACCTAATTTCTTCCAAGAGAATATTCAGCCAAGACAGATGGAACAAATCATCGTGGATTCAACCTCCCCGCTTTCGCCAGAACTACAAAGGCATCCATGGCCACCACATTACAAGCCAAAGCTACCACCTTTCAACGGGAAGTCAAACCCTCGAAAGTTTCTGGCAAGTTACGAAGCGGCAGTACATTCGTCTGGAGGGGACGCAACCACCTTAGCAAAATCATTCATCATGGCAGCGGAAGATGTTGCTTATGAATGGTACACTTCTCTAAGACCATTGTCGATCCGAACCTGGGGGCAACTTAAGGAGGAAATGATTTCGACTTTTCAAGGGTTTCAAACAGAAAAGAAAACAACCAGAGATCTAATGACCTGCAAGCAAGAAGATGGAGAGCTATTGTCATCATATCTAGACAGATTGATTCAGCTAAGAGTGTAAGTACCAAATGCTTTCGACGATGTAGTCATCGCAGCAGCAATACAAGGCTTACAGATTGGCCCATGTGCTTTCCACTTGATAAGTGAAACACCAAAGACAGTAACACAGCTATTTGAAGAAATGCGAAAGTTCGCAAGATCAGAAGACGATCTTCGAAAGCGCAAGGCAGCAAGAACAAGCTTGAACCAAAACAACCCAAGACAAACTCAACCACTGAGGCAACCGTACAATCAGAGAAACAACCAGAACTACCGTCAAGTAAATAACCTTCAACAACAACCGCAAGATCAGAAGAATATGCCTAATAATGAGCCAGTGCCATATCATAACAACAACAGAGAGAATTTCCAAGCCAACTGAGGCGGTCGTCCACCTCGTGGAAGAGGAAGAGGACGAGGAGGAGGTCAAAGAGTCCCATATTGCATCATTTGTGGAGAAGATAAAAATCACTTCACAAAAGATTGCATATATACCAAGCTAGCGAAAGAACAGAAGGAGAAAGATGACGCAATTCCACGGAGGGAAAATCCCAAGCACGTGTTTCACAATACTTGGACGAGATCAAAGCCGTACTTCAAATCGAACCACATGGCATATCAACATTCGTATCAAGCTCAACTTCAGCAATATCCTCAACAAATTATGTATCATCAACCGGCATACACCTGGCCCTATCCACCCCAAAACCTGATAGTTCAGCTTCCGCAGACTCAGGCTACGTCACAAGCAGTTTCGTCACCAACGGTGCAGGAACATCAACTTCCGGCACAGCATTCGCAAGTTCAGCAGGAAAATAATCAAGAAGCACACATGGTAAATGCAGTACTACCATCTCAAGGACACATCTACGCAATCATAGGCGGATCGAATCTAGAACACAAAAACAAAAGGGCAAGAAAGGAGTACGAAAGGAGAATACACACAGTGACTCCAAGGCTGCCGTTAAATAGACCAACGTGGTCCATGGCACCCATCACTTTCACAAAAGAAGACTTCAATGTCAGGGATTATCCGCACTATGATGCATTCGTCGCTACCGCGAATGTAAATGGTTTTACTCTACACAACATCCCGATAGATAACGGTAGCTCGGCGGACATCATCTTCACCAAAGCTTTCGAACAAATGGGTCTCGACAGAAGAACTTTAGACACTGCGAGCAATTCACTCTTTGGCTTCGGAGGGTCAAGAATAAACGCAATCGGGAAGATAAACTTGAAAGTTGCCCTTGCACAAGATCAGAAGGCAAGAGCCGAGGTGATAACTTTTGACGTGGTAGATATGCCATACCCATACACCGCCATATTCGGTAGAGGATTCATAAACAAGTTTGACGCGGTAATAAAGCAGAGTTTCCTTTGCATGAAAGTTCCTTCACCTTTCGGAATAATAACCTTGTTCGGGGATCAAGAAGCCGCTAAAAATTGAAGGGAAACCTATTCCGGATACGGATGATCAACGAGGTCAAGGAGACAAAAAAGAAAGAAGACGAAAGTGAAGAAGATGATGAGAATAAAGAAAGAAGGGAGAAAGCAAGAGCAAAACCAAATGAAGAAACCGAAAGAGTACCGCTATCAAAATACACTCCGATCGACGTACACATTGGAAAGGATCTCGAACAACAGGAGAAAGATGAACTTATCAAATTCCTATACAAAAACAAAGAGGTATTCGCATGGTCAGCCAGCGATTTACGAGGTGTGGACAGAGAACTTGCCCAACATAATCTGAATGTATCCAAAACAATAAGGCCAAGAAAACAAATGCTGCGAAAAATCTCAGACGAAAGAGCAGAAGCGGCGAAAGCAAAAGTCGACAGGCTGTTGCAAGCTCAAGTCATCAGAGAAGTTCGGTATCCGGAATGGCTAGCGAATGTAGTTATGGTTCAGAAGAAAAACAAGAAGTGGAGAATGTGCATCGACTTCACGATCTAAATAAAGCATGCCCAAAAGATCCATATCCTATGCCAAGAATAGACAAGCCGGTCGATATCGCAGTGGTCAGAAAGAATGAGTCTCGCTAGGATCTGTTTCTCGGCTATCACCAAATTTAGCTAAACAAGGATGACGAGGAAAAGACCGGTTTCATCACCCCAAGTGGGACTTATTGTTTCAAAAGAATGCCCGAAGGTCTGCGCAACGCAGGTCCAACTTTCGCCGAATGGCGGACAAAGTTTTTGAAGATCGAAAGGTCGAAACTTGGTTAACTACATGGACGACATCGTCGTCAAAAGTGATAGAAAGGAAACGCACATTGAAGATTTAAAGGAAACTTTCGTCAACTTAAAGAAAAGCGGTCTAAAGCTCAACCCAGAGAAGTGCGCGTTCGGCGTAAAAGAAGGCAGAATTCTTGGGTACATGGTATCGGCGAAAGGGATAGATGCCAATCCAGAAAAAATTGCGGCGATAGTTAACATGAAGCCACCATCAACTAAGAAAGAAGTACAGAAGCTCGCTGGACGTATGGCATCACTGGGCAGATTCATAGCAAGATCCGCAGAAAAGGGGCTACCATTTTTTAGAGTTCTCAAACAAGCAGATCACTTTGATTGGGGAGAGGAACAACAACAGGCTTTCGAAATTGCGAAACACTATCTCACAAGACTTCCGACACTAAACAAACCAACGACGAAAGCTGATTTGCTTCTATATCTGGCATCATCCCATACTGCAGTAAGCGCAGTACTAGTGGAAGAAAGAGAAAGCGAAGGGAAGATACAACAATTTCCAATCTACTATGTGTCAGAAGCCTTGTCAGGAGCAAAAATGAATTACACGGAACTTGAAAAAATAGCCTACACAGTGGTAATGGCCTCGCGAAAGCTGAAGCACTACTTTCAACAACATCGCATAATTGTCACTTCAGCACAACCGCTAGAAGCACTATTCCGCAATGCTGAAGCGATAGGGAGAATCGGAAAATGGGCAGCAGAACTAAACCAATACATAGTAGATTTTACACACAGTCCACCATTAAGTCACAAGTGATTGCCGACTTCATAGTAGACTCGGACACCATCGGCTTTCGACACAACGATCAGGTTTGAAGAACCAACATGGACAATCTTCTGCGATGGAGCGTGGTGTAACTCTGGAGTCGGAATCGCGGCCATATTAATACCTCCAACGGGCCCAAGACTAAGATATGCAGCAAGATTAGAGTTTCAAACCACAAACAACACAGCGGAATATGAAGCAGTACTATTGGGCTTACGGAAGTTGAGAGCCCTTGGTGTACGCAGATGCATTATCAAGTCAGATTCACAAGTAGTGGTTGGCCACATCGAAAAGCAATACACGGCGAAAGAAAAAGAACTGGCAAAATATCTTGCAGCAGTTAGAAGAATGGAAAAGCACTTCTCAGGGTTCACTTTGAGGCACGTTCCAAGATCAGAAAATACAGAAGCTGATGAATTGGCGAAAGCTGCAGCACAAAACATACCACTACCCCAGATGTTTTTTATCAAACATTAACCTTAAAGGCGATAACAGAAGAAGAAGAAAATCCAAGAGCAATACACGTGATAGCAAGCGAAGATTGGCGAGCACCAATTGTCGCATTCCTCAAAGAGACATATGAGCCGAAGACAAGAAGGAATATCGGCGAATGAGGTCTAGAACAAAGCAAGACACAATCATTGGAGAAGAATTATATAAAGAAGGCATAGTTGCACCACTTTTGAAGTGTATTAGCAAAGAAGAAGGAGAAAAGCTCTTAGTTGAAATGCATTCAGGCATGTGCGGCGCACACAGGGGTCCGCATGAAATAGCTCACAGAGCCATGAGGCAAGGTTTCTACCGTCCGACAGCGGCGAAAGATGCAAAAGAAATTGTCCGAAGATGTGAAGCTTGTCAAAGATTTGCGAAAAATTAGAAAGCTCCGCAAAATTTGACAAGTCCAATCATTCCAACTTGGCCATTTCAAAGATGGGGGATAGACATTGTGGGTCCACTTCCGCAAGCTCTAGGAAATCTAAAGTTCGCGGCAGTAGCACTGGAATATTTCACCAAGTGGATTGAGGCGAAAGCTCTAGCAAAGATTACGTCGAAAACACTAATCAATTTCACTTGGCAGCGAATCATATGTCGCTTCGGAGTGCCAGCTTATATCACGGTTGATAATGGCAAACAATTCGATCAAGAAAGTACGAAGCTTTTGTAATGAGTTAAACATAAAACCGGCTTTCGCTTCGGTCAATCACCCACATCAAATGGAGCGATCGAAAGAGCGAATGCGAGATATTCACTTCACTTTCAAAAATATTGATAGAAGAAAAGAAAGGCAAATGGGCACAAGAACTAACAACTTCGGTATGGGGTCACAACATCTCAAAGACCAGAGCAACAGACTTCACCCCATTTCGCCTACTATACGGCGAAGAAGCAATCACTCCGGAAGAAATGAAGCTTGGATCATTCAGAACCGAAATCACAGCAACCAATCCAATCCAAAGATTCATCGACATCGAAACTTCAGAGCAAACAAGGCTAGAGGCAGCCAGAAACTTAGATAAATATCATCAAGAAACAAAAAGCTAGAGGGACAAGAAGGTATTACGAAAGGACATAAACCCAGGAGACATGGTCCTCATCAGGGAGCCAAACAAACAGGGAAAGTTACAGCCACAATGGTACGGGCCGTACATCGTCTCAACTATGGTCAAAGAAGGAGCTTTCAGGCTGGTCAATGAAGAAGGCGTCAAGTTAACACACACATGGAATGCAGACAATCTTCGTCGATTTTATCCATAGATTACGAAGCAAAGATGTAATTTTTACTTTCCGCATTTTTTACATTCCGATAAACAATAATCTAGGGACTTGCACTCTTTTTCCTCACAGGGGAAGCCTTGCGAAAGGTGTGAGGTTTTTTAATGAGGCTGTCCTTTGTATCCCTTTTCTATTAATACATTTTTCCCTGAATTACTATTTTTCATGTCGAAGTCGAAAACAAGGTGTAAACGCCTTGCATATTCGACGAAACGCAGAGTCGCCAAGGTAAGGTTGTAAACAACCTCTTTGTTTTCATAACAATCTAACAAATCGAAAGAGCTAAAGCCGAAAATGGCTACAGCTGAAAATGGCCGAGGGGCTTAGCTTCTGTAAAAATCAGAGCAAGTCTAATAGCTCACAAAGAGCTAAAGCCGAAAATGACTACTGACCAAAAATGGCCGAGGGGCTTAGCTTCCCGTAAAAATCGAGCAAGTCTAACAACTCGAAAGAGCTAAAGCCGAAAATGGCTACAAGAAAATGGCCGAGGGCTTAGCTTCGTAAAAATCGAGCAAGTCTAATGGCTCGAAAGAGCTAAAGCCGAAAAATGGCTACGAAAAATGGCCGAGGGCTTAGCTTCGTAAAAATCGAGCAAGTCTAACGGCTCGAAAGAGCTAAAGCCGAAAATGGCTACACCGAAAAATGGCCGAGGGGCTTAGCTTCGTAAAAATCGAGCAAGTCTAACGGCTCAAAAAGAGCTAAAACCGAAGATGGCTAAGGGGCTTAGGCTGCGAGAAAATCGAGCAAGTTCGCGGCTCGAAAGGAGTTAGGGTTTGATTTTCGACAAAGAAGAACAAGCCCGAAAGCTAACAATAAGGTAACATGTCGAAATGGCAATGTTAAGACTTCAAAGGAAGAAATGCGTTACTTGAATGTTTAATGTTAAAATTTTGAAGTCGGTCATGCTTGAGTTCAATAAGCGAAACATCGGCTACCTTGAGCTCAAGCAACACCGACCTACGAAACTTGAACAACCATTTTGGATCATAGCGACGGTTAAGTATTCACCAAAGTGAAGAAAAAAAAGCAATATCTTGCCAAGAACACTAGCCTAAAAAGCCGAAGCTAATCGTTCGCTTTTTGAGTTCTTTCATCCTCACCACCATGGATTGGGCGGGGAGAGAATGAAAGGACACAAAAAACCAAAAGATCAATTCATTCGGATCTAAAAGAAAAAGCTAGGTCTAGCTTTTCGAATTTAAGCTTTAGGCTCGTTGGACCGGTTTTCTTCCGAATAGACTAGCGAGCACAACCGCAACATTGACTGATTTCTGAAGCTAACCATTTGGTTTCGAATCTGCTCATCCTCGCCACCACAAAACAAGTAGGGAGGATGAAAAAAAGTCAGAAACCAAATGATCACTTCAGCTAAAGTTGAAGGGAAAAGCAGAATCACACATTTCTGGAGTTGAGCTTCGGGTTTCTTAGAAGTGGTCTTCTTCCCAACAAAATGGTAAGGAAGAAGACCCCCGCCAAGAAACCAGAAGAACAACTGCAATTTCACTACAGAAACCCTACAACCATAAGACAATGAGACATGCAAATGAAGGGAACCATGCACGCTATTTATAGGACTACAATGTCCATACAGGAGTAACAGAGGCAATCACCGCATTTAAGACGAAAGATATGGTACCTCTGACAAGCCAACTTTTTACATTTAGACATCATAAATTCTGACAAAAGGTCAGAACTTTAAATTCAATACAAAAGATACACAAGTACAGTGGATCAAAGTACAGATAGCTTTACAGCAATCAAGACCCATTATTTCTGACAATACATCAGACTTCATTCAAACAGAAGCAATAGTATTCAATTCAAAAGATACGATAGTACTATGGAATAAATTTCTGCGTTCCATATCAATCATTAATTAACTTCAGACTTCGTCAAAGGCACATCACCTTTTTAGCACAAACAATGCATTTATCAACACTTCGGGAGTATATATAAGCTGGGCAACCAGAGGTGATCACTAGAATCGTGGGGTACACATTTAGAACAATGACTAGTCATTCTCCGGGAAAAAAGGCAATCCGCTTTCGCTAAACCTAGGAACGAGAGGTCAGAGGAAAAAGCGCCCGAAACTCCAATTCGAAATACGGTCACAAATCGAAACTCGAGCCTCCAGATAACTCTAACTTGCTATAAATCATTTAAGCAAGTCCGTATCTGGAGTATCTTCATCCTTTTGGTGCAATTTCGAGAGCTTTTTTCATCTAATTTATAGCATTAGCTCTCTTCATTATTTGCGCCATCAAGAGCAACATATTTTGATTTTAGGGCCCTTAACTTTCCTATTTGGAGTAACGAGCCTAATTGTAGCGGCGGTTGGAATATCGTTGCAATGTTAGCGGAAGTGCTAACGGAAAAATTGTAACGTTGACTTCGAAATTAATAAAGTCATCATCACTTCATCATTCGACGGATTTATGTAGTAAAAAAATAAAATATGGATCGGTCACTCCGTAAAACCCCTCAACTATAAAAATGGGGGCGGCGTTATCAACTAATTTAAAGCCGAGGGATTTTTCCTTACAAATTTAACCGAAAGATGGCAAGCCTACTCACCCCTAACTCAAAGATGGGGGCGGCGTTTTTCGATCTATGAGTAAAGGGGCTCGATCGAAAGGACGGTATAAAGACAGCACTTTCGATGCATATATCGAAATCTGCTCTTTTTTATTCACAACACACAAATTGCAATTTACAACCATGTTTTACATTCAAAAGGGCTCATCTTTAGGCACTTTCAAGGACCCTTCATCGATATTAGGGGTCACAGGAATAAAGCTATAGCGAGCACGCTCTAAGGGAACATCTTCATAAGGTTCATCCTTCGGAGTTTTGGGCAGGCTTCCGGAAAACTTGGTTCCGGAAGGTCCTTCACCAGAGGGAGTGTCACGATGACTCCAAAAATTCACAATCTGTTCGGTAGTCCGAAGACTTCGTCTTAAGCGTGAATGCAGGAAAACGCCTAAAGATTGCCGAGGATGCCGCTGGCGATAGCGATTCCATGACTCGCCGGAGACATGAAAGTCACCTTTCGCAATAGCAAGAGGAAAAACCTCAACAGCATCGACTAAGTCATCCTCATCAACCTGTCAAAACATGCAAGAAAACAAAAATGGAAAGTACTTAAGATACAACAAAAGCATTCAAGAGTTTTACAACATCCGCGCAGCATCGTGCTTTCACAAGATCACATTGTTTTCCAAAAGCACAGGTCCTAATTCTCAGCTACCGGTGGGTTGTTCTGGGCGGAAGTGTCGACGCCGGCGGGAGGAGTGTTCTCGGTGTTCGCAGCCTCTTCGGTAGCTAGGGCTGCGACAGAAGGAGTTGGTTGTGCTTCGCCAGATGCACCAGCAGCAGGGCTTCCGCGTGCAGCACGTTGACGAGCATTCCTGGCATCGATGAACTCCTGAACTTTCGCCCTAATGACCTTCTTTTCATCCGAAGTCTACAAAAAAATGGGGAGAAGAGGTCAATAGTTTAAGAAAGATAATAAGGAGTAACCGAAAGTCGAAAGTAACAATATGCCACCTGGCCACGCGAAATGGCAGCGCGAATAAGCGCAAGGTCACGGCCGCCTTTCACCCAAAACTCATCATAAAAGCGATTTGCATCAGCTTTCGCATCGGCGCGGCGCTTGTAATACTCATTGGGTGCCTTAATCGCCATTTCGGACGCATGAGAGCATCCGTGGTCCCGAAGAGCTTGAGCGAAAGCATTGATTGCTTCAAGGGCGGCAAAGTCACGACCCGTGTTTTCCAAGTCTTCATAGCTCGAAAGTTCATCGGCCAACCAAGTCAAATATTCCATAGGCGGCGTGTTCGGGGCAGCTCAACTTCCGAACCAACCCCTCAACAAGATTCTTATAAGCTAGGAAGACTTTCGCGCCTCTTCGGCGTCAAGGCCCATCGGAAAATCTGCCTCACGCCGGCGCAGCTCATTAACAGCCTTGTTGAGCTCATCAACTTTCGCCACAAGCGAAACCTTTTCAAGATCGACTTCTCTTTCTCCTCCTCAAAATCTTTCTTCGCTTTCGCATGGCCCTCTCCAAATCATTAATCCGCTCATCTTTCTCGATTGTCTTCCGAAGAGAAGAAATTTTAGCTTCATCTTTCTTGAAAAGAGAGCGGCTCGAATCACCGCCTTCACAAAAAAGAGAAATGCAATCGAAAGTTTAGACACATAATATCAAAACCTCAACATAATATCGAAAGCTAAGGATATGAAAACATGCAATTCACCTGGATAAGGTGAGAGGTTGCAAAGATCACGAAGGCCTTCTCGGTTGAACCAAAGCAGACCATTCTCAACTTGCGGCATCCCGAAGGACTTGGCCGCTTCATCAGTGGCCTGCAGCGCCTTGGCATTCGGAAAAATGCCCACCTCGTCATGTCTCACTTTCGCCATCAGGCGGGTGTCTACGGGAAACCCAAGAGAGTTTGAGATCTTATAAGCCCTCTCTCGACCGGGGTCACGCTCTTCGGAAGAACTGGTCCTAGAATAAACCACCATTTCGCCGTAGTCATCGGAACATGAATCCAAATCCAATTCACCATGCCCGAACAGGTGACCCCGGAAGATGTTTTCAACCATAGACTCTTTGAAGAATCGAGACTTACCAACTTTTGGCGAATGGCGCCGACTGGTCACTTTCGAAACATCTTTCGAAATGTCTTTCGAAGCTTCCTTAGAAGCCTCACCGCCTCGGTGATCTTCGGAGCAGCAGTCTTCTGCCTCTTCGAATCCCGATCCGATGTAACAGCCGGCGCTTTTCACCAAGATTAGAATCAATGTTCAGAAACGATGTAGTGTCATCATCATCCAACATCCGAGGATCTGGAATCTTGGCGCGTCCACCCATAGATCCCCTTTCTTCTTCTTCTTCACTGAGGAAATCGAACAAAACGAAAGTTCATCATTAAAGCCGGAAAAATGCAGGAAACAAAGCTTGAATTCACAAAGCTATCAAAACAAGTAAATCGAACCATTTCATAAAGAGACATCCCCAAGATTGGGTTTTCCCGATAGTTACACCCGAACTGGGTCGCATAGCTTTCGCAATTTCCCTTCCAAACTTAACATCAGTAGGTTCAGAACAACGAACCTCCCGAGGACATGCCTTTCGCTTTCTTGTCTCAAGAACTTGGGTTGCCCGAACATGACCACCACGTCCGCGCCCCCGCCCTCTTTGCCCGCGCTTTTTCGGAACAGCTTCCGCATTTAAAACAGACTTTGGATCAAGCTTGTTAGAATACGGAACACCGATCAAGTCAAACATCCGATTCAGACGAGCTCCAGCCAGTCCAATCTGAACGCACAATTTGTGCTCTTTCTCACTATAAGGGCCAAAAATTTCGGAAACACATCTTTCGATATGTGCTGCATATTCCGGTTTTTCATCTTCCGCAATATGGTCGAAATCGGTATCAGGAACAAAACACCCGGTCGAAGTCTTAACAAAATGATCCAAACCAACTTTAGGGTCGAGGGGTAATTGCCCTAATACCATCCACTCTTCTGCCAGGTCACGACTGGCTTGTTTGGAAGCAGTTCGCCAGAAATACTTGCTAGCATCTTCTTCATCAGGACTTGGAGTAAATTCAGCTTTCGCTCCTTCCACCATGGGCGAAAGCTGAGACACTAGAGGATGTGCCTTTTCCAACCTTTCAGCTTTAGCAGCTTCAACATCCGCGGCCTCGCAGACGCGAACATAAAACCAATAGTCCTTCCAGCCTGGCCATTTGCCCTTGTAAAATGGCACTAAAGTTTGGACGCGATTATGGAGGCGAGCGGTGAAGTTATAACCACCATATTCAGAAGTATATCGAATCTTCCTTTTCTTGTCGGACCTGGTGTCCAGCCTTCCATAGCCACTGTAATTCCGCACAAATGATTCAGAATTAAGTGGGCAGCCGATGAACTTTAGTCCCATAGCAAAAATGCTAAGACTACTAACACCATTAGGCGTAAGATGCTGAAGTTGCAGTCCAAATTTTCCAAGAACTTCCGCAACAAACGGTTCACAAGGAATGGTTAGTCCAGCACGGAAGTAGTCGCAAAAGACGATAGCCTCATATTCCTTGGGTTCAGGGATGGTCTCATCCTCCGGAGCTCTGGATCTATCGCGGAACCGCCCGAGTCATGTATCCTTTTGACACATAACTATCCAATTCATCCTCATCAACTTTTGACACTTTCAACTCATAAATCGAAACTCGAGGGTAATCTTTGGGTTTAAGATTGGCTTGGGAAGTGGCGTAACGTCCGCATCTAAATCTTCCGAATCATTATCACTCCCGCCGTCGAACCATTCGCTGGGGCTCCATCAAGATCGGCCTCAGACTGGTCCTCCAGATGAGGAGAAAGATCAATTCCATCAGCAGGAGGAAATGAAGGAATTTCGAAAGTATCATCAATTTCGACGTCTTCATCCACCGCATCGAAAGCACGCAGAGGAACAGCAGCAATTGGGGGAGCAGGTCGCTCTTCACTGTCTGAGCTATCTTCTGAACTAGAGCTAGTGGGGATTTGCTTGGTTTCCTTGTCGTTAGCAGAAGACGAATGCTCTGAAGAGTTAGAGCGAGAGGAATTCGCGGAAGAAGATTCCCTCGCCATCTAAAAACGCGAAAGACCGAAATAAAAAACACACGAAAGTAGAAATTAAAGCAAAAGGCGAAAGCTAGAAGTTAAAACTCACCGAAAGCAAGTCGGACCAGGCTTCACTCCTGGGGCGAAAGCAACGCGGGCTTCTGTGGCGAGAGTCCCAAGCGGAAGCTCCAAGCAAGCGGCTAAAGCAAAAGTGCCGAGCGAAAGCACCCAGCGAAAGCAGCAAGCGAAAGCAAGCAGGCGCGAGCGTGAAGGCAGCAGCATACAAATGGGCGAGATCCACCGGGGGGTGCGCGGTTCATATAGGCGCGGGCGGCAACGGTCGCCTCGATTTGCGAGCCGACGCGACCGCCCCGCAAGACACGAGTCCCGAGAAGATAATTCAGAATAAAAATAAAAAAAGAAAATGAGAAAATTCAGCATTAATAAAGGAAAATGGCGGGAAATTCAAAATTTGGTCGGAAAACTCAAAACTTCAATTTCGAATGTCGAGAAATCAAAGTTTAATGAACTTTCGAACAAATTCCGGGCGGCGTTTGGCGAAAGAGTTTTAGCGTATCTTGGCTAAATAAATTAAGCCATGACAATGCTAAGGGGCTACCGTTGGGGGTAGATCGGAAGTGGACCACCCCGTTCGCGCGCCGCCGAAGTTGATTGTTTTCAGCAGACGAAAGTAATGGGCGAAAGTTGAGAGGCAAAACTTTCTCCCGGCGGTCTTTGTAAGGTCTTGACAAGCCGAAAGTGACGGGCGAAAGATGAGGGCAAAGCCTTTCGCCTAAAACGATGCTTTCGGGTTTCGTTAGTCGGGAGCTTTGGGTGAAAGATGAGATGTATAAGTCTTTCGCCGGCACAGTGATCGAAAGCCGAGTGGATCTCGCCTTTCGTCTTGAGTCGCGTTTTCGTGGGTCAGAAGTTGAGTGGGTCTCAGCTTTCGCCGTATGGTCGAAAGCTGAGGCGAGATTGGGTTTCGATTTCTGACTTGGTTTTAGTGTCAAGTACAGGTATCTGATCCGTTACGGGTGGTAGATGGGCCGAGCTTCGTGGGCCGAATTGAATCGTCTTGGGCTCGATCAGGCTTTGAGGGCAGTCACGAAGGTCGGTTCGAAGGGGAAAAAGACAATTCTACCCTTCCCGTGATTAAGGACAGGAGCTTAGATTCAGGGGTATTTTGGTCATGTAAAAGTCCACGGACTACTATAAATAGACCCCCAGGGGCACTTTGTAAACGGACCGATGCTGGAATGGAATAAAGCTGTTGTTTCATTTCGCTGTAAGCATTCGTTGTTTACTTTCGTCTTTTACTTTCGTTCTAGTCTTCGGTCAACACTTGCTGGTGTTCGGTCCTTGGAACGAACACCAACAGGTTAAATGTAGAGTATCTGCCAATATGCTATTCTGTAGATAGTTGCCTGGCTATGATCAACAAAAGACAGTTGCCTGGCTATGTATACTTTCTCTTTGAAATAAATGCAGTTCTCTCGTGAACTCATATTTTACTTGATGCCATATGGCTCAAGATAATTATAACATAGTGTTCTAAATTCCACAAACATAAACACTGCAAAACAGGGTGATCAGCTATTTTGTGGGGGAACACGAGGCACTCTCAAAGCGACAGACACGCCCCTGAAAGAACAAAAAGACTAACTGAACAATCCACTAGAATGCATTCATGTCAAGCGTGCTAATGCGTAATGCCCTAGAAAAAAGCAAAACAAATTGTATACATATATTTCGAGTTGGTACTTGTAATCGGTGTCTTAACAAACAAATGTAATTTCAAAGCTCTTAACATAGAAATATGGATATTTAATACTAGTTCAGAGTTATGTTGTTCCTAAAATCTAATCAATGTTGCTGCTGGTGCGTATAATTGCTTCAGTCTTGATAATGCAAGATAAGAAGACTCACAGGCATTGCCTCCAGAAAACAAGTTCCTATGATGGTAAGCCTGAATTAGACAAGTTCCTCCATGGACAACACTGCTGTTAGAGGAGTCAAGGGCCTTGTTAGAGGAGTCAAGGGCCTATTGGGCCTTAGCCCATTAGGGTTAATTAGTCGCTTGCTTAGGAGCCAAGTAAGACCACTCTATATAATGAGAGGAGTTGTATCAATCTAATCAAGCAAGAGCAATCATATTTGCTCGGCTTCCCTTAGGGAGCCGGGAGATCGGGAAGCCCCCCTTTCAACCCTAGCCTCCTCTCTCCCTCACGCGCTCCCTGTGTCCAGCCACCATTTCATCAACTCTCTCTCATCCATGCAGCCCCAACGACGTTCATAACAACTGGGTATCGAGCCGGTTTCGATCTTGATGTGGACCTCGCTGCCCGGCCGACCGCGTGGGCATCCTCATCCACCGGTTCCGTTATGTCAAACGCGAAATTGACGACGGCGGTTTTCGACCTCGACAAGCGGTGGCCGAGATTCACGCGTTCCTCATGGGACGCTGTCGAACCGGCCGCCGCCTCCGTTACCGCGTGGCTCACCGCTTCCTCAACACCCGTCTACACGTCGGCGACCACTCGGCCCTACTTGGTGCCGTTGCCGCCCACCGGGGTGCCGCCGGCGAACACCGGGCACCGCCGCCCCACGAGACGCCGTCGCCAACCATCAAGGCGCGCCGCGGGCCACCGGGATGGCGTTGCCGGTCACCGAGGCGCCGCCGACCGCCGCCGAGGCGATGCTGCCGCCCACCGGGCACCGCCGACCACACGCCGTGTCGGCGGTAGTGCGACTACGGCAGCGGCGCGTGGTCTCCTTGCACGCCTGCGGGTGGGGCGACTGCGTGATTCCATCCACTGCATCGGGGATCTTCAGCATGTTGTTCTCCCCATGGGCGACGGGCATTCTGCTTTTCCCGCGGCCGGCGAACTCCACCTCTGCGTCGGCGGCTGTTTGGAAGGCGCTCCCCTCCCCGTCTATCTCGTCATTGACAGGAGCCCTTTGCCTAGCGCCGCTGTTTTTCGTCATCGGCCGCCACGAGGGCACCTCCGCTGGTGGTTGATGCGGCCAATTCCCAGTGGTCGTCCATGTGCTCCCCTTGCTTCCAGATGGCGTCCATGGGATCCAGGTGGCTGCACACATGCAGGGTCATCACGCAGAGGGTGCCCGACGTATTTTTAGGAGTCGTCAGAAATAAAGAGTCGCATTTCAATTCATGGTCAGAATAATACAGTAAGCCGAGATGTAAAAGGCTTATTTTTAGGTGTTAGGTTTTTGTTTTGTCAAGTCATCATTAGGTCGCAGCTCGAGGACGAGCTGCTTGTCCGGGTGGGGTGTAGTGTTAGAGGAGTCAAGGGCCTTGTTAGAGGAGTCAAGGGCCTATTTGGCCTTAGCCCATTAGGGTTAATTAGTCGCTTGCTTAGGAGCCAAGTAAGACCACTCTATATAATGAGAGGAGTTGTATCAATCTAATCAAGCAAGAGCAATCATATTTGCTCGGCTTCCCTTAGGGAGCCGGGAGATCGGGAAGTCCCCCTTTCAACCCTAGCCTCCTCTCTCCCTCACAGCGCTCCCTATGTCCAGCCACCATTTCATCAACTCTCTCTCATCCATGCAGCCCCAACGACGTTCATAACAATCTGGTATCAGAGCCTGGTTTCGATCTTGATGTGGACCTCGCTGCCGCTGACCGCGTGGGCATCCTCATCCACCGGTTCCGTTATGTCAAACGCGAAATTGACGACGGCGGTTTTCGACCTCGACAAGCAGGTGGCCGAGATTCACGCGTTCCTCATGGGACAGCCGTCGAACCGGTCGCTGCCTCCGTTACCAGCGTGGCTCACCGCTTCCTCAACACCCGTCTACACGTCGGCGACCACTCGCCCTACTTGGTGCCGTTGCCGCCCACCGGTGCCGCCGCCCGAACACCGGCACCGCCGCCGCCCACGAGACGCTAATGCCAACCATCAAGGTGCCGCTGCCGGCCACCGGAAGGCGTTGCCGGTCACCGAGGCGCCGTCCGACCGCCGAGGCGATGCCGCCGCCCACCGGGCACCGTCGCCGACCACACGCCAGGTGTCGGCGGTAGTGCGACTATAGGCAGCGGCGCGTGGTCTCCTTGCACGCCTGCGGGTGGGGCGACTGCGTGATTCCATCCACTGCATCGGGGATCTTCAGCATGTTGTTCTCCCCATGGGCGACGGGGCATTCTCGCTTTTCCCGCGGCCGGCGAACTCCACCTCGTCGGCGGCTATTTGGAAGGCGCTCCCCTCCCCGTCTATCTCGTCATTGACAGGAGCCCTTTGCCTAGCGCCGCTGTTTTTCGTCATCGGCCGCCACGAGGGCACCTCCGCTGGTGGTTGATGCGGCCAATTCCCAGTGGTCGTCCATGTGCTCCCCTTGCTTCCAGATGGCGTCCATGGGATCCAGGTGGCTGCACACATGCAGGGTCATCACGCGAGGGGTGCCCGACGTATTTTTAGGAGTCGTCGAAAATAAAGAGTCGCATTTCAATTCATGGTCGAATAATACAAGTAGCGAGATGTAAAAGGCTTATTTTTAGGTGTTAGGTTTTTGTTTTGTCAAGTCATCATTAGGTCGCAGCTCGAGGACGAGCTGCTTGTCCGGGTGGGGTGTAGTGTTAGAGGAGTCAAGGGCCTTGTTAGAGGAGTCAAGGGCCTATTGGGCCTTAGCCCATTAGGGTTAATTAGTCGCTTGCTTAGGAGCCAAGTAAGACCTCTCTATAAGTCTATATAATGAGAGGAGTTGTATCAATCTAATCAATCAGGAGCAATCATATTTGCTCAGCTTCCCTTATGGAGCCGGGAGATCGGGAAGTCCCCCTTTCAACCCTAGCCTCCTCTCTCCCTCACAGTGCTCCCTGTGTCCAGCCACCATTTCGTCAACTCTATCTCTCATCCATGCAGCCCCAACGACGTTCATAACAACTGCAAACATGATTTGTCTGAATTGCATAATCTCTAGCTTATCCGAATTTACTCAGAAATGCATATATAATCATACGTGATTCCTAATCATGAAGCATGTGCTTCAATTCCAAGCCATGCATATTCATAGTACCACAAGAGATTTGGACCAAAAGGTTGCGTACGTATGTGAGAATCACAGAAACCTGAAGCACCCTGCCTTGTAGCACCATTGGACTAGAACTAGAATACACCAATGGGGTCACCGGGAAATGCAGCCTCAACATCTGTTGTCGTTCGTGCAGGAGTACCGATGCCATGGCCACCTCGCTCGGTCCCAGCGACGAGCCCTCTGGTGGCTAGCTAGAGGAGATAGATCTGAGACAATATGTCAGCATAGATAGACACAGGGAGATGGTGCTTTCTCACCTTGGTCGGGGCACCACACGATGGCTGGTTCACCGTCGCTGCGCCTTCGCCTTCGTCGCTGCACACGAACGCCCAGATCTGGAGCCGTCACCGGCGGGAGTAGGTGCTGGTGCGGGCTTGGAAATGGGGGCCGGTGCTTCTCGGGTGGGCAGCCGCAGGCCTTGGGCATCCCTGCCGTGGCATGCTTGATGGCGGCGTCCAGCGCGCTCTTGGCCTTGGGCGAGCGCCCGTGGCCGCACCCCGTCCCCGTTGACGCCGAAGACATCGGGCGACGGCGCGGGGGCATTGGGGTCCTGCGCCTTGGGAGGGCATTGTGGCTGCGGAGCTGTGCGTGGTGGCGAGAGGGAGCGGCGGAGCGGCGGCGGCGGAGTAGGTGAGCGACGGCGGCGGAGGCGGCGAGCTGCGGCGTCGGAGCGGGGGCGGCGGGGAAGCGGGATTGAGTGGGTGAGGGAGGTGAATGGGCCGGCCGGTGCCCGGTTGGGCCTTAGAAGATTAGGGTTTCTTTTTTTTTTTTTTTTGAGTGCCCAATGGACCGGACACTCGGCAACGATTTTTTTATTTTTTTTACTAAACTTTGCCGAGTGCCCTCCAAAACACACGGCAAATTTTTTTTTTTCTTATTTTTGGCCCAAATTTTTTCGTAGCCTTGCTACAAAAGATTTCAATCTATAATTTAAAGTTTGGAGCAATTTTAACCTTTTTTGATATATTTAGTTAATTTATTTTGTTTCTTTGAATTTTTCAGTGCATTTCTAATTTGAACTGCAGGTGCATGAAATAATGAAATTAGGCCATTCAAAAAAAGATACTCATGATGTTTAGCGTATGTTGAGACCGTATGTGGGGGTATTAACCCCTATACCCGCACGACCTGACTTTAGGCCTGCTCGGACCGAGTTCCTTGGCCCAAGAGCACAAGGCCGATCAGGGCCCAACTCTGGTCGGCTACCTTGGAGGACAAGGAAGGAAGGGCGGACTAATTGGCGATTCTGGTCAGCGATGAAGATATCGATCTCAGAAGATTAGATCGAATAGAAGTTGTTGCCTTACATGTATGTTTGTATCCTGAAATTGTCGGGCCTGTAATCCTGCTCCCCCACTATATAAGGCGAGCAGGACACCCTCCCAAAACTCATCTCCACATCAATATACAAACTCTATCAAGAGCACAGGACGTAGGGTGTTACACGGATCGTGGCCCGAACCTGTATAAACACGGTGTCTTGTGCCTCTTGATTACATCTTGTTCGTCATCTAGCGTGCCTTACCGATCAATCTACTACCTTAGGCATACCCTACGTAGACTGCCGCCAATATTTCGTCGACAGTGGCGCGCCAGGTAGGGGCTGTGCGTCTAGATCTCGAGATGAACAAGATGGTTTCGTTCCCAGCCTCCATGGACCTCGACGACATCGCTCCGATCGTGTTCGGTTCCTTCGGCGCTCGCGATGAAGCAGAGGTAGCACCGGCTATCGAGGCGATCGCACTCGGCGCTCAGGACGCAACTCCACCGCAAGGGCCGGTTTCCGAGCTCACGCAGAGGCTACTAAAGCCAATGGTCCGACCACCGATCCCACGCTATCAAGGGCGCCGGATCGACAACTCAGATCTGATCAAGATGATCGATCGCCATGGAGAAGGATTGGCGGAAACTCTCGCCCTCGCGGAATCAGCGCTCAAGCAACTCGCCGACCTCCGGGTCGACGCTGGATTTACCCCTGTGCAGCGACGGAGGCGCTACAACGCACAAGGGTCCCGGTCAGATTCAGATCAATCTAGATCGAATCGCCCAAGGTCACCACTCACCCCCCGCCACAACCCACGTTGGATGACAGATCGACAAGATCAGTTAGCCCCTGCATATTCGGGCTAAAAAACGCCGCTGCGTCCTACGAGGAGCTTTTCCCGCCATTGATCCCTCAACATGATGGTCAGATCCGGTCACCTCCAGCCTCGCCTCACTTTGTCAACATGATAGCATCGGGAGGAAGATTCGGAGGAATCAAGCGTCCCATCACTCCCTTCCACCGTAAAGGCAGCACTTGAAGCAGGATCTCCAAGTCAATCCGGTACAGCATAATATTAACCAACACGGACCATCTTCCTTGCCGGATCGCAAAGCGTCGTCCATGCGCGTCCATTCACCGGCGATTTTTAGGGCTTCGCCCATCGTCTTCGGCTGAGTCCGGAGGAGTTCAATCTTGCACTTTTCGTTGCGCGGTTGAGAGAGACCCTTGATGAAGAGCTCGACCGCTTCTTGTTGCGTGATGTCGGTTACTGTCGTCCACATGTCGTTGAAGCGACATATGTACTCGCGTAGTGGCTCGTTAGGGTAGTCGTGGATCTGAGCCAGAGCGTACTTGGAGCCTGGCTGGAGACATGTCGCCTTGAAGTGCTCGGACAACATCTGGCGAAGCTGAGGCCAGCTGTGGATGGAGCCTTCGCGTTGGCACATGAGCCAATTTGTTGTAGATGGACCCAAGACCACCGGAAGGTAGTTTGCCATCACGCTTTCATCGCCTCCTGCCGCTCGGATTGCAGTCTCGTAGAGGAAGAGCCACTGGTCGGGATTTTTGCGGCCATTGTAAGCCTGCACTTCACCGGCCTTGAAATTCCGAGGCCAGTGGACCTCTCGGAGTCGCTCTGAGTATGGCTTGGGACCGGGGATCTCGAAACGGCCCCCATCATTGTGGCGATCGTTGTCTTCGAAGCGGTCCCGGTGCTGATACTGGTTGGCGCTATCGTCGCGGAAGGCTTGGCGGCCACGCCGCTCTCGTTGTCGGCGTGGGGAGTCGTCGCGACGGCGTCTGTCCGGCGATCGTCGTCGGCGGTCGCGATTTATCGATCGTACGTCGCGACTGGAGGAGTCAGAGCTAGAGTTGCTGGAGCGATCTTAAGAGCGAACTGATCTGTTGCTTGGAACATGATTCGCAGATCTTTCCCCATCTTCTGGGCGACGACCGCGTTGAGCGGACGCGGCCGGGGCTTCTGGTCCCTCAGCCCGCCGCATGCGGTTTACCTGCCCTTCGGCTGCCATCAAGTGGTCGATGATCTCCTGGACTGTGGGGGTATTGGGCAATGCTTCCAACTTGCATTTGGCTACCGCGATGTTAGCTGTCGGGGTTTTGTGAACCCGACGCTGTCCGACCAGATCGAATTCATCGGCCAGGTTGCGGTTGACGTGACGGGCTTGATCAGCCCGCTGCTGTGCTTCTAGCTGTTCCCGATTGCGCCGGATGACACGGTGTGCGTTGCGTGCGGTGCGGTCGCGGCGCTGGTCGGGAGTCTCGTTGTCGATGGAGGGCTCATCGTTGCTGACCATGAACACGGTATTGCCAAAGCTGGGAGGATGCTCGAGGCTATCTCTTTCACCGTCGGGCTCAGCATACGACTGATGAATCTCTTCATCTGGAGCATTGTTGTTGGCGACTTGATCGACGTCCATTGCCTCTGGCGATATCTGAGTCGTCATGGAGCTCGGCGTCTCGGCGGGAGCGGGGTGCGCATAGCTGATTGCGTCGAGGAGTTGCCCGGCAACGGCTCAAGAAATGCTTGTTAGCAGATCTTAGCGCAATCACTAGAATTAAGTAAATGTGACTAGCGTATGGTAGCTAAGCCTACTGCAAACCCGAACTACTACCAGAGAGAGGGTGTCACAATTCCCCTTTCGGCAACAGCCTAAGAATGCTAAGCCAAGCTAAACTCTAGTGACAACGTAGGACTAACCAAAGGGTAACTCGCAAGCGCACGAGTACCGATGTAGCACTTCAACCGGGTGAGTACTCCGGTGTCGAATTTATAGTTCGCTCACGGGAAGCGGATTAAGACTCTCTAGCAAATGTGTGATGGAAATCCGTGGTGGTTCTACTCAATCTAAGCTATTGATATTGATAAAGGGTATGAGTGTTGTTATGAATGATAACTAAGGGTAACTAGTAGGTAGCTAGCTAGGTGGGAGGACAACGAGTGAGTAAGGACTCCTATGTATCTAACTATACTTCGTGTTCTAATCTAACTAGTGTAACGACTTAACTAAACTAATGCCTAGACCATCGATGTGATAGGGGAGATCGGGCCGACAAATAGGAGGGTAGCGTCTCCCGAGGGACTAACTCCTATTCCAGCGGACCTATGACTTTAATGGGCGCCCTACACCCTACCCCTAACGTAAACAAATATAACTCGAAAGGCTGCGTTTCCGTCACAACCGCCCCGCTGTAATACGTTGGACGGTGAATGGACTTACCACTCAAGAGTGAATGGAATTACCAATCATCGATAGGGTGCATCCACTATTAAGCACTAGCCTAAGCACCTCGCCTAATCTAGTCTTAAGACTCCGGCTACCACGTAAGTAACCTCGGCCCCAGCTTGGTAGTGAAACACACACAAAGGATCTAGACACTAACTAGTTCGACTCTACACTAATGAGACTAAGACACAACACTACTACACTAGTATAGTAATGCAGTAAGTAAATACTGAAAGTAAAGTACTCAAAGTAAAGACTTAGTAAAGTAAGCAAGACTATATTAATATAAGGAAAGTACTTCGAAAGTAAAGGTACAAGAGCTATACCAGATTCTCCAGAAAGACGACTCCGAGACCCGAGCCGCTCGACTCGACTCTAACTCCCACTCTAGACTAGACTACACTACTCTTGATCTCCCAAGAGAGCTTGAGCTTGAGAACACTAATGTGAACTACTTGGGGACACTTTACAATGAGGGACTAGGGGGTATTTATAGTGGAGGTGGAGTAGGGGTTACTCCAAAGCCACGTCGCCGATCCGTGTGCTCTCCGTCATGCGCCGTTGGATCAAACCGACCTTCCACCGACTTGAATGGACGTCTCTCGGTGCGACACGTGGGAGTCACGCGGGAAGGCGGTGGAAGCGAACCGACCCCAAGTGGGGCCCATGTGCAGGTCGGCCGACCTATGGTTGGCTGACTGTGGGTCCCACCGGCCTTCTAGAAGATCCGGTGGCGGTGGGACCGGTGCCAAGGTGTCCCGCCACCAAAGGTGGGTCGGCCGACCTGGCCCTGGACCCCTGGTCCATGTGGCAGCTTCCTGGTGCTGTCCTGGCTTGTCACGTGTAGTCTTGTCCGAAGTTGGGTGCACTTGATATCTTGCTTGCTTCCATGCGGATCCTTGGTCCACTGTACCAATCAGATGGAATATTGATGTGTGGTACATTTGGATCTAGGATCAGGTTCTCCTGTAGAGTTCAGGGATCCTGCTTGGTGGTCAGATCCTGGTGAGACCAGAATCAGGTCAGAAGACCTGGGTTTTGGTCTCACAGGTCCTGTTTCCAGCTTTTCTGCATTTCACAAGTGTTGATACTAGATATGCACACGAAAGAATCAAAGAGAAATAATCCGCAAGCGCACGGATATCGGTGAGCACTTCACCCGGGAGATATTCCGTAGTATCGTTATTTATTTATCCGCTAGGAGAAAACGTGCATCCGACTAACCCAAGTCTATACTTAACCCCGAGCTACGTAGACAAGGTAATGAGCGATATAGAGAGGATTACTACCACAGCCTTCTTCCAACCTATGGCAAGCTTTGCAACTACTACTCTATGGGAGCACCTAAGAAAAGACACCACAGAGGATGCTTAACCTAGCACTTTTGGACCTACCTTACCTACTCGACGGAAGTGGATTACAAAGGTAACAAAGGGACTCATCATCTCCTCGATACTACCACGGTTCCGGCGATAGGGAGCATCTACGAGTGAACCTAGCCCAAGCACCACGCCTACGCAATGAACGATTACTCTATTCCCAACCGGAAGCGAATAAAGTAAACTCGTAAACCAAAGAGCAATAATAACAAGAACTTACTAGTATCGAAGTTGAATTGCGTAATGATCCTAGAACCAAGTCTCGGGTTAGGAGACTTGATCCCGCAGTACAACCGGAGAGGAGACACCGACATGACGGGCTTCCTCCAACTCTACCTCCACCCTATACTCTCTCTATCTATCTTGAATGCTAGGCTCTAGGGAGGAGATCCATTCAAGGGACCTCTCTCACCCGATCCTCTCGGAAATAATGAATTAGGGTTTCAAAGGATGCCTCCTCCGGGGGCCGGGGCCCTACTTATATAGCCCCTAGGATGCACCGCAGCCCTCGGATCAAACCGACCTAAACGGACGATTATTATTCATCCTCAAAGGCGGTGGAACAGGATCCGCGAGGCCGACGCCGATTGGCCGAAGTGGGCGATCGGCCGCCCAAGGTGGGGAGTCGGCCGACTCTCCACCGAGGCCGTTCGGGCTCCCGTTTGGTCCGAGCCTTCTCGAACCTTCCAGTTACAGAATTTTCACCGGTTCCCGATTATCTCTATGTAAACCCGACATGTGGGCCTTCCTTGGGTATTTTCAGCTGACACCCTGCAGAAACAGACATTCACCAAAACTCGTGGAATTCCATTAGTGTAAGCCCTATATCTAGATGGTAATTATATTTAGGTCCTTTTTCATGTCTAGTTGACGGTTAAAATTGGCACTTAACGACCGTCAACAACTCCCCCAAGCTTACCTTTTGCTCGTCTCTCGAGCAAAGATAAACTCGTGATGGATCGGGAGTTGCTACAATACTTTCACGCCTCAAAAGTACACATGCGTTCAAACAAGAACTCTCCTCTGAATTAGAGTGAACTATTCTGACTCAAAACATACTCATATTACCTTTCACCATGGGGCTTGTAACCGCCACTTGGGTCTTGAGCAGTTGAAAGATAGAACGGTCAAGTCAAGCACCATGTTTCTTGATCTTTGATCAACTATTATCCTGGAGTTTTTGCAAAGTTTTGAAATAAAACTCAGAGTTCCTTGTATGAACCTTTCAGATCTCTCATTTGTGGTATTTCTGGATCCTCTCTAAGGCATGAGTAGTGCATGCCTTCTCTCTTCTCTCAAAATATGTGGTATTTGTGGAACTAAGGCATCGTTGTAAGTGCCTTCTCTCTCTCACCCTACTTCTAATAGGCTTATGTGGAGCTTATAGGTGGGGAGACACTCAAACTCACTTGCATATATTGCACAGTTAAACCATGGATCCAATAGGAACTAAAATAATAATAAAGTCATATGTGCATGTGAATGAGGGAATGGGATGAATGATAAGATGATGATGATAAGGAAATGATTATGAGGGGTGATCACTTGGTGAACATCTACTTCTACACTTGCTCCTTTGGGGATAACATGACTCCCTTTATTCGGAAACCTTGAAACTTCTTGAAAGGAAGGACTTGGCTACTCTTTCTTTCTTTCTTTCTCCTTTTTTTTTCCTTTTTTCTTTTTCTTCTTTTTTTTTTTCTTTTTCTTTTTTTTTCTCTCTCTTTTTTTTTTAGAGCAACCAATCCTCTGAAAACGAAACTTTAGCAACGGGGAGTGTATAACTTGAAATGATAATGACTGGAGCTTTTATGTAGGCAAATGGAACGGCGATGATTATTTCTAGATGTTCACTCCCGTGATAGGAGCAGAACCTTTTCTCGGATGAAGTGAAATGAGTGGCGTATGTATTTTGTGGATGGATGGATGGATGGATGCATGCGTACTCCCGGGTAGGAGCAGCATAAGCGCGTATCTCCGTGGTAGAGACAAGACAATATGTGGGGGAATGCGTACTCCCAAGGTAGGAGCAGCATAAGTGCGTATCTCCGGGGTAGAGACAAGACGATTTGTAGTGGATATGGATCTATATGTGGGTGGTACTTCTAGGGACGAAGTAGCACGTAATGAATGTACTATTTATAAAATGGGTGCATGCTTCGAGGACGAAGTAGCATAGATCAATGGATGGAGAGCACATAGTATTGACTTTAACCGCATGACTTGGTTCCTTATGGGTCCACAAAAGATAACCACACTCAATGCCTATAAAGACTACACTCAAGCCTACAATATGATCTATATAAATAGATGGGTTTTCCTAATCTAGCAAGCATGAATGTTTGGTCATGTGGTAGGAATTTTTAACTCTCGTCATACGAACTCATCATGCAGAAATTTTAAGATTTTAAAAGATAAACTCTCCGAACTCTAGCATCTCTAGGAACAAGATGGACAGCAGCTCAAAACTTTCCCATATCATATCCGTCAATTACCTAGACTTAGATCAAGCATTCGCTACCCACAAGTTTCGGTTCGAGTAAATCTCAAATCTAAACAGTTGTGTCCAAAACTCGGGAGAGTGCAAGGTTGAAAACTAGGTACTTGAAAGGAATTACGGCAGAGCAACTATTCATCATTTCCATATAAGAGCTTATTCTCAGTAGGGTTCATTTTAGCAGCAGACTTTTTACATACTCTCCTCTATTTTATTTTGCAAATTAACAAATAGATAGATAGATAGATAGATAGATAGATAGATAGATAGATAGATAGATAGATAGATAGATCGATAGATAAGCTAGTGATACTTAGCTGGATACAAGGGGTGCTCTCCCCCAAGCTGGATGTTGACGTAGTCTGGTGGTGTTGCCGACGCGGTGAAGGCGTCACGCCCCTCCCGGAGTGTCGGGATAATGGCGTAGAGACAAGATCAAGGGCGTTGAAGACAAAGACTCCGACAAGGGACGGGACGTCCTTCGCTCTGTTAGCTCTTCTTGATCCTTTAAGTTCTGTCGGCTCAAATAGACAACAAAGCTTGTGGAACCGATTTAAGTGTTAGTGATAAACCTCTAAGCCTTGGATGTCTAGAACTTCCTTAACTCATAAAATCTTTTTAGTAGGATCTTAATATTTTTACAATTTTATATTTATGGTATGTAGACAGAAAAAAATGCAACTAAGATGAAAAATTATTTTTATGCCACCACAGTGGATATCTTTGTGGGCTGTCGCACCACAAAATTATTCACATGGGGCTTAGCATTTTCTGGATGCAATGCAAGACAAAACTATTTTCTTTTCTAATGCAGATGCATCAAAGTAAATATGCAACAAGGATTGATTATGCAAAAAGTAAATATGCCAAAGGGAAAACTTATGCAATGGGAAATATGGATAACTACCAAGTTACCTCCTTGGCGAGGTTCGGTGTTTTAAGTCCTCGAACGACTTCTTGTCGTGTTCAATCCTTCGGTGCTTTATTTGATCTCAAAGGTAGAGACCTTGAGAACTGCATCTCTTGAGTTGATATCTCTTGAGGAAGATGTCACCCATGTTCTTTTCTTGTCCATTGGTCTGAAGCGAACCTTTAATTGTGATGTTGGCAGCATCTTGTTTAGTGTTCATGTTGCAGGTTCAGAACTATCACTGGAGCACCCTGGGATGAAGAGTAGATGCTTCTAGTGGGCCTCTCTCTTGACCTTGTGCTCCACTTATTGTTTCTTCTCTGCAGAGGATTAGTGGACAACACATACCCGAAGGAATATAATAACAAGGGTAGATTTGTCATAGAGCTAAGATCATATTCTATGCTACAAAAAAGTTGGGTTGAAAATTTTAATTAGCATAGAACATTTACTCAACATTACTTCTTCTTTAAAGATTGATTTTACTTTGTCTTAAGTTTGATTTGTGTGTATGACATCTATAGAAAACAATCAAACTTATAGAGAGGAAGTAATTGCGAGTGGAGGGATTGCAAACCAGCGTGCTAGAGCGACGAGGGCTTGAGAAGAGGAAGAGTGTTGCTGGATCATTATTAGAGGAGTCGGCGGCCTTCCTCCCCCAAGCTTGTTGTTGCTCATCACTGGAAGCCAAATGTGTGTGTGTTGAATCATCCCTCGAAATGTGTTGTAACTCCATGTTCTTTAACACTGTCCATCCTCTGTTCTTAAGTCTGTCGGAGAGGGATCTTGATTCTAGAGCAAAGATCTCTCCTTGGCATTCTTCTTTTCTTTGGACTATCCAATCTAGGACGGACAGTTGTATGATCTTCTTTTGTCAACCATTCTTGATTTTTGCTGAGCCTTGGTCGACTAGTTGATGTTCATTGGAGATGTAGACTCGAGTTCTTCCTTGATGGTGTTTGTCTTCTAGCAGCATGGCGAAGAGTTAATGATACGCCATCCGCCTTGATGATCAAGGAAGGGACTTCATTAATATTTGTATGCAGCTTCATCTCCAAATGGCATAGGGACATCATCTTGCAAATGTAGTTGTTCATGGCCTTCTTGGGCTTGGTCGGTAGTCAATCCCTTGATGGTAATTGGTTGACACAAGGATGCATGCTTATCATGCCATGCTTGTTTTTGCTACCGACGTGCAAGATGGTGTCTTCAAGAACACAAGAGTAGGTCTTTGAATGGCCAAAATGAGGCGAGTTGCTCCCGAGCTTCTCATTGGTGTCCTAGCTCGAGTTTTGGGCTCAATGCTATGATGTCCTCAATGTTGCTCATAGCTTGTCGCCTTGTTCATCCACTTCCTTTGGGTGAGTGCTATTCATGTAGATCCTTCTTATGGCACTCTTATCTCCTTCTTTGTTCCATCACCGAAGTAGTGATTTGGCGGAGTTCACCATGAACGTGGCATGCCATATATTCTTTCAATCCTTTTTTTGGACGATGAACTATGTCTTCTGTGCGAAGTTGTTCGAGTTCATCATATGCCTTGCTTCATCTCTGATGTGAGTTCATCTCAGGACTTTCCCAATTTTGATTTGGAAGTTCTTCTCAAGGGTTAGTCCAACAAAATATACCAATACCTACTACAGCAGTTTTTAGTTCAATAACCAAACTAGACTCCATGTCTAATCGATTAAGGAAGGCTATTTAACCTAAGCACCACGCTTAATTTAAAAGCCAATAGAAGCATGTCGAGTACTTCTAAACCAACACTTACTATGGTAGATAAAGGTAACATGAAAGCACTATAGAGATTTACTCAAACAGTGATGGCAGAGCATGATTGTTGTTTAGCAAATTGAGCATGCCTTAAAGGTAGGGACAACCAAAATAATGTAGCAACATGGCAAGGAATGAAGTATATCCCCCAAGCTTGACTTTCATAAATCAAGATTGGATGAATGTAATTCAATGTTGCATAATGATTGGTTGGACATACCTTGCATTTGTTGTTCCTTTGAACTTTTTGCTTCGAACCTGGAAAGGTTAGTGACACGAATACCCGAAGGAATAATTATAATTCTATGCTCATTTAACAGGGCAGCGCAGTGGAAAGGTGTACACTCATGTCATGGTCTAAACAGTGCTTGTTTTAGGACACTAAGCTTGTCCTTGGGAAACCTTCAAGATGTGAATTGGTGAAGTGGTTCCCCCTCCAACACCAATCTTTGTGTACTATCTCAAGATTCGACACAACGAGATCTGCAATATTTATGATAAGTATATATGTCTACAACCACCCTCTCAAAATCTGTAGGAATAGGGAGCATGAGGGGGTTGAAGATCTCATGTGCGGTAATGTTGGAGAGACTAAGTGAATCAGGAGATTTTTCATATGAGCAAGGTCTTGATGGGGTGTTTAAGAAGTAACTACTTTGCTCATTAAAGCCTCCATCATCTTCCACTTCCAAGGGTGACTCGACATAAATGTCTAAAATTCCCCTTGGATCGTCTCTCGAAATGATCTCATCTAAGGCCTTATCCATCCATTCAATGGCAATAGCACATAGGTTTTTAATGCTCTCTAGCCATGGATGTTGCTCTTCAAGATCCTCTATATGTTCTCGATGATTCCTATGCATGGGATATGTACACGGATTTTTAGGATCGTCGGGAGGTTTGGGAGAAAGAGCATAGAATGAGTCATAGGGGTCAAGGATGGGTTTAAAGATGGGTTCGTATTCTATATTTGATGTGGGCACAAAAGGAGAGAAGACAAGAGTGGATTCTAGATGGCTTCGCTCTCCTTCTATGGCATCACTTGACATGCCATCCTTGAGTCTTTCTAAATTTCCTTCAAAGGGATTGGGTGTGAGACGCTTTCTAAGAGATCCCTTCTTGAGAAGATTTATATTGCATGCACTAAAAGATCTCTTATGAAGCGGAAGTTTATGCTTCTCCCAAAATCGCCATCAAAAGAATTTCTAAGGATAGAATTACTTCTTTCCTTAAAGAATTTTGGAGTACTACCGGTTTGGGATGGATAGCCAAATCATGGGACTGGAATGTTTGTAAAGTGGCTATGAAAACTTCCTCTTCTAGTTTGGGAGATGATTCCTTCTCTACCTCTAGGATGTTATCATGAAGGCTAGTGCAAGGAGTATGTCCACTAATAAGGACAAACCTCACTTCACTATAGGATAAAGAAAGGAAAACTCCTCCAAAGGTGATATTATCAAGAACCATATATAGATGTTGAAGAAGAACATGGTCTTGTAAGGCTAGGTCTAAACCTAAATTTATAGGAAAATTAAAAGATTCCCTAAGTGTAGCCAAAAGTTCATTACCTACTTGATCAGAGGATAGGACTTTGGGTTCATTACCCTCATCGGTTGAGGATAGGACTTTGGGTACAATACCCTCTTGATTAGAAGATAGGACTCTAGCTGTAGAAAAGGGTTGGCTTTGACCTATTGCAACCACAGATTGGTGTAGCTCATAGCTAGATGTGAAAATCATGGGTTCTAGAGGCTCTAAGCATGTGCTCATGGGTGCAAGATATTGGTGGATAGGCGTGGAATTTGGGTTATCCATAAGGATATAAAAGAAAAGGCAAAATAAAAATACAAAAAGATAAAAGTATAATACAAGGCTAAGCATGACTTAAGGTTATCTCGGCGACCGTCTTTCTCCCGGCAACGGCGCCGAAATGCTTGTTGATACTAGATACGCACACGAAAGAATCAAAGAGAAATAATCCGCAAGCGCACGGATATCGGTGAGCACTTCACCCGGGAGATATTCCAGTATCGTTATTTATTTATCCGCTAGGAGAAAACGTGCATCGACTAACCCAAGTCTATACTTAACCCCGAGCTACGAGACAAGGTAATGAGCGATATAGAGAGGATTACTACCACGCTCTTCTTCCAACATATGGCAAGCTTTGCAACTACTACTCTATGGGAGCACCTAAGAAAAGACACCACGAGAGGATGCTTAACCTAGCACTTTTGGACCTACCTTACCTACGACGGGAAGTGGATTACAAAGGTAACAAAGGGACTCGTCATCTCCCTCGATACTACCACGGTTCCGGCCGGATAGGGAGCATCTACGAGTGAACCTAGCCCAAGCACCACGCCTACGCTATGAACGATTACTCTATTCCCAACCGGAAGCGAATAAAGTAAACTCGTAAACCAAAGAGCAATAATAACAAGAACTTACTAGTATCGAAGTTGAATTGCGAATGATCCTAGAACCAAGCCTCGGGTTAGGAGACTTGATCCCGCAGTACAACCGGAGAGGAGACACCGACATGCCGGGCTTCCTCCAACTCTACCTCCACCCTATACTCTCTATCTATCTTGAATGCTAGGCTCTAGGGAGGAGATCCATTCAAGGGACCTCTCTCACCGATCCTCTCGGAAATAATGAATTAGGGTTTCAAAGGATGCCTCCTCCGGGGGGCCGGGGCCCCGCTTATATAGCCCCTAGGATGCACCGCAGCCTCGGATCAAACCGACCTAAACGGACGATTATTATTCATCCTCAAAGGCGGTGGAACGGGATCCGCGAGGCCGACACCGATTGGCCGAAGTGGGCGGTCGGCCGCCCAAGGTGGGGAGTCGGCCGACTCTCCACCGAGCCCGTTCGGGCTCCCGTTTGGTCCCGAGCCTTCTCGAACCTTCCGGACAGAATTTTCACCGGTTCCCGATTATCTCTATGTAAACCTGACATGTGGGCCTTCCTTGGGTATTTTCAGCCGACACCTATGAGAAATGGACATTCACCAAAACTCGTGGAATTCCATTAGTGTAAGCCCTATATCTAGATGGTAATTATATTTAGGTCCTTTTTCATGTCTAGTTGACGGTTAAAATTGGCACTTAACGACCGTCAACAACAAGCTAAGAGTACAAGTGGAACTTTATTAGTGATAAATATGCTCATGTGATGCTTATCTTCCTTCTATCGAGGACCGTTGACGGGTTTCGAGTGTACCAAAACTGGTCTTTATTCCCGTCAACAAGATCCCCCAAGCTTAACCTTTGCTCGTCCCGAGCAAACGATTAAAACTTGGTTCGATTGGATCGGTATTATTACTAAGTTAACATCTCAATAGTACTAAGTGCACAACAAAGAACTTCTCCTTGAATGGAAAATTTAGCAATGTTAACACACCCATATTACTCTAGCACCCATGGGGCTTATGGCATTAACTCGGTCTTGGGATGTTGAAAGACGGAACGGTTTTGACTAGAGCATCTACCTTTCTCATTCTTTTAGCAAGTTTCATGCCGAGAGGTTTTTGATAAGTTTTTCCAAAGAAGTCTTAATGTTCCTCAAATGGTTTCTCTCAAGTCACTCAAGTGGTGTATAAATCCTCACTAAGGCACATAATGTGTTTGCCTTTCAAAGACATCCTATCTCTAATAAGGCTTTATATGGAGCTTGAGTAGGTATGTCAAGGAATAGCGTACTTGCAAGGCATATGTTGTCTTAGTTAAGAAGAATGAAGTCTTGGACCACAAGAGTCTTATCATACCCTTGGATCAAGATGTAAGATGGAATGGATGAATGTGATGGATGATAAAGAAATGAGGGGAAGTGGATGTATGGTGGATAAGGTTGCTCCTTTATTTTATGCTATCTTTCTTTCTACTTCTATTGAGACAAGGCTAGCTCTTCTCTCTCTTTTTTTTCTCTTTTTTTTTTCAATAGATGCCTAGCCTTTATGAGATGTGTCTCACCTACAAATGATAACTGAGAGAGAATCTCTAACTGTGGAGCATGGAGCAACTCATGGGATAAAATGGTGAAGGTGCGTACTTCCAATGTAGAAGCAGCACAAGAATGGTGGTATGGATGATAATGCGTGCTCCCAGTGTAGGAGTAGCATAATTATGATAGTGAGATGTGTACCCCCAGGGTAGGAGTAGCATAAATGATGGATGGTGAGATGCGTACTCCTAAGGTAGGAGTAGCATAAATGATGGTAGTAAGATGCGTACTCCCAGGGTAGGAGCAGCATGGTTGCGTACTTGCGGATTAGAAGCGATATTTGGTGATGTGTGGATCTTGATCTTAGGGACACGACAAACCTCTAGCAAAGGTTCTACAAGTCTTAACCAAACTCAATGCAAGCAAGTAGCTTATGTAGAAGGCTTATGATATATCAAGGTATATGTATGGCCGTGGTAGGTATTTCAACACCATTGAGGAACAATTAAGTTTTTCATTCATTTTAAAAGGAAATCTCTGGCAATCATGCGTGCTTAGAACAATAGAGTAGAACTCCTATCTTAACTATCTCATATCTCACAACAACTTAGACTTTGTATTAGCACTTGCAACCCACTAAGTGATCGAGTTCAAGGTGGTTAAAGGTGCCAAATAATCTAGACTTAGAGAAGTGCTAAGTTGTAAACAAGCACTAGAGAAACATTAACTAGCAATTTCATCATCATTTCCATAGAAAGACTAGCACACATGAAGCATATATACAAAAAGGGAAATAAAGCAAATAAATATTTTTGGATTTTTGAATTTTTAGATTTTTTTTTTAATTGCAAGAAAACAATAACTAAAATGCAATAAGACAAGAATTAAATGAGAAGGATTAGAAACATACCTTAGATGAACTTACCTTAGTGGGGAGAGGATCTCCCCCAAGCTTGTCTCTTGCTCACTTGTTGTGAGAACCATGCGTTCCACTTGGTCCCGACGGTACTCGTCCTCCGTGATGACACCTTGGACCATCTCCAAGTTCTGTTGCATGAGCTGCAACGTGGCTTGATTCTCGATGTGGAGGTTCTCTACTTCCTAGGCGAGTGCTTCGATCTCGGTCGGCGGCTGACGCCTCCCTCTGCTGGGGCGAGGGGTATGTGCCCAGGAAGGTGTCCTGGAATGAGGAGGTGCTTCCATGTGGGAAGAGCTCACCTCCTCTTCTTCATCGGGTGTAGCATGAGAGGGACCAGCTTGCTCCTGAGCAGCACGGGCTTGTGCTCTCGTCATTTTGTCCGTCCCTGCAGCAGGACAAGGTCTTTCCCTTTTGTCCAGGGTTAGTGTTGAGACATTATACAGCCAAAGTCCCTCATTAGGGAGAGGAATCTCGACTGCATTAATCCCATATGTCATCTTAAGCGTACCTCTTGGACCTCTTTTAATTAGTCCAGCACGTATAAACGTTTCTTCACGAATAATTGGTCTCTCCTTAGGCATAAACTCATAAACATTCCCCTCAAGCACACCCAAAGATTCAGCAATTCTAGTCATGAATGAAGTAAAACCTACGGGTGTTTCTTGAACCACGAGTTCTCCCGAAGTGTACTAGCATTTTGACGGGGGCAAACTTGATTTTATTAACCATGACATACATGAGTTGCATCTCTTTAAGACCTATCTCGATAAATCAGCCCTATGAAACAAAGTGATTGCGATCCAATAGAACATAAACCTTAAAGTTGGATTATGAATTTGCTTAGGTTTAGGATTGGACCAATCGGTTGACAAAGCAATTGATTTCCAAAAGACAGCAAAGTTAAAATTTGCTAACACAACCTCTTCATCTAGTATGCAATCATGATCAAAGCCTAGACCAACACTCAACTCATTCCAAGACAGATCGTAGTCATTATTAAACATGCGAAAGTTAACACCCAAAGCATTTGACTTAAGTGAGCAAAGAAATTCTTGGGTGAGTAACTCTATGCCACGTTCAGGAACTTGCCAAAATGAGGACCAACCAATAGTATTGAAAACTATAGCAAAGTCGGTGCTCATACTGTTTTGTCGAGGAGTTCTTGGTCGAGGACGGAGTCTTGGAAACCGCAAGTGCGAAGAGTATAGAGCTTTCCTAACTCCTCATGGGTGACCATGAGGTTGCTAGTAGGCTCCATCATCCTGCCAGGCATGATGGCAGGAGCAAGTTGGTGCACTTGTTCTTCCTCCTCCCTCTCATGACTTCTACCTTCGGATTGGCGAGAGCTCGAGGACGAGCCTTCGCCCTTCTTTTTGCTAGACTTTCGAAAGAGGTTCTTCATCCTAACTACGCTAGTGGGCAAACAAGACCAAGCTTTCTACTACACTACTAGGAGAGAAAAGGGAAATGTTTTTGGGTTTTTGGGTTTATGACTACTACTATACTAAACTTGAGAAGGCTTGAAACACTAAGAGAGAAGAGAAGGCCAAGTGAGCTCGAGATGATTCTGGCTGGTTGTGGTGTGGGATTGAGCTCACCTTGGGGTGGTATTTATAGGGTTGAAAGGGCAAGGCCAACCCGGCCAAAGGGCAGGTCGGCCGACCACCCCCTTGGGCCATGTGCTCTCGGGTTCCACTTTAGACAAGGAATCTTGCCTCGTGCTTGCAAAAAGTCTGAAAAAGGGGACCAAACCTTGGTCGGCCGACCAAGGATTTTGCCCCCCATTACCTTGGACATGTTTTGTCTCGGTTGTCTCGATAAAGGTAGTGGTGGTCCTGGTCCTAGATTCCTTCTCGGTTGATTCGGATTCCTATGTCTAGTGTTTGGTGAAAGAGAAAAGGAAAAAGGGCAAAAGTGGAGACAAGAATAAAGGTTGTCCCCTAGCATGCATTGCTGTTCCCTATGCTTGCTTTAGTGTTGGGATGTTCCCCAAAGCATTTTCATGCTTAAAGTAGCATCCTAAGCTAAAGTCATGAGCATTGGACCATCTCTCTTCGAATTCTGTCTAGTGGGATGGGCATAGGATCGAAGTGTGTCAGCAGTGGGTGGCAGCTGGATGCCTGGTGGGACCAGGTCCAGGTCGGTCGACCTGGGCTTGTGAGCCCCAGGGCACCCGGTGCACTTCCTTGGATCCCCGCTTCTAGCCGATTGAAGAGAGGGGTAGTGGACCCCAAAGGACAGTGGTCGACCAGGCCTTGGTGGCCCCACCACTCAACTTTTCTCTAAACACTCTTCTCAAGTTTTATTACCTATATCTAACTTTATTTTACTTGAAAATAAAAAGTGCAATTGTGAAAGTAAACATGCAATTGGAAAGGGAAAATGCGAATTGAAATGCATGAAAATAAACATGAGATAACTACGACATACCTGGTCGGCGGAGGGCTCCGTGTTTTAGGTCCATAGAGCGGGACCTCTCCCGGCGGGTTCATTCAGTGGACACCTCAGTCGGTCCCGGAGATGGGGACCGTGAGGGTGTCTCCTTCTTCCGCCATTCTTGCTGAACTTCGGCTTTTGGTTCGGCGGGTTCTTCTTTTGCTTCGGCCTTCTTGGCCGACTTAGCGGTCTTAGTGTTCTTCCGTCGGCGGTGTTGGTGACGTGGCTTCTGGGGTGCTTGTGCCTGCATATTAGCTTTAAAACCATTGAAAGGCACTTTCACATACCGTCCTTGGACTGACATGTACATCTCGCCATGTTGCACGTAGATAGTGGCGTCCACCGTGCTCAGGAACGGTCGTCCCAGGATGAGCGGTACTTCGACGTTGGCTCCCATATCCGGTACTAGGAAATCGACAGGATATACTCATCTTGAACTCGAGTAAGATATCCCGTGCCAACCCCTCGGGAAACCGGATGGTTTGGTCCGCCATCTCGCAAACGCACATATGTAGGGTGCAACGGGCTCCCTAACAGGTTATCATAGGTTACCTTGGACATGATGTTGACACCGGATCCAAGGTCGCAGAAAGCGTTGTCGAAGATCTGCGGTCCGATCTGGCAAGTGATAGTCGGCAGGCCAGGATCTCCCTTCTTCGGGACAAATGGTGAATCCACCGTTACCCGAACAGCACGAGAATGAGGCCTACCGAACCTCATACTTACCAACCTGACGCCCTCAATAGGGTCCTCAGGCTTTGCCGGAATCTTACCTTGCTCATAAGTGGGGACAGTTCTGCTAATTGAGCTAACTGGTTTTCTAACATTTTATTAAAGCTCAATTGATTCTTCATAGCAGCGAGTTAAAGCTATCCATTTTCTCACTAAGACTTTCTAAGATCTTGTCATTAGCCATCATCCTTTTATTAAGACCATCATTAATTTTAATTTGACCAAAGACAAGTTCTTTCAAGGAAGGTTGGTTATTGAAAGAGTTACCAGAATTATTATGGTAAGAATTGCCTGAATTACTATTGTAACCCATACCTTGGCCTTGGTAAAGGGGCGTGAACTCCATTGCTGTTGTTGGGGCCGATTCCCGTTGTTGAAGTGGTTGTTGTTGTTGTTGTTGCTGACGAAGTTCACCTCCTCCTACGTCATGGGGCAGTTGTTGCCCGAATGGTCCTCCTCTCCGCAAACCTCGTACCATGGGTCGGTACCCACAGCACAGACCGCGGCAGGAGTCTGGATGGCCTCCACTTCCTTGTTGGAGGGCGATCCCTCTATCTTCTTCATCAGGAGGTCCATCTTGGCGGAGAGCATGTCCACCTCGCTAAGGGCGTGGACACCTCTTTTCTTGGGCTGAAGGCGCTCTTCGTTCCATCCTTGGTTGACCACCATCTTCTCGATGAGCTCCGTGGCATCCCTGACATTGTGTTGCAGGAATGCCCCTCCAGCGGAAGCATCAAGGTGACTCCGGGCTACGCCAGTCAGCCCATGGTAGAAACCTTGAATGATGAGCCATTCGTCTATCCCGTGATGGGGACAGGCTTGAATGTACTCATTGAGATGTTCCCATGCTTCGGGAAACGTCTCGTCAGACTTTTGTTGGAAGCTTGAAATCTTCCCGCGCAGACACCGGTCTTACCCGCGGAAAGAACTTCTTGAGGAATGCGTTGGCACATCTGTCCCAAGTTGTCACCTCAGCCTTGTTATCAGTAGAACCATTGCTTCGCCTTTCCCAACAATGAGAATGGGAAAAGACGAAGGCGAACGGCATCTGCGGTGGACGTTCTTGACCGTGAAGGTGTTGCACACCTCCGAAAGTGTTGGAGGTGGGCATTGGCATCCTCATGTGGCTTTCCACGAGACTGATTTGCTTGCACCATGTTGATTAGTGCGGGCTTGAGTTCAAAAGTCGCATCGCCCAAGTTCATGTTCGGACCCGTAGCGACAAAGTCGGCTGACGGCGACGAGAACTCAGCGATGGTCTTTTGAGCCAAGACTGCCTCAACAACTGGTGTGGGACTTCCTTCCACGAACGGTTCAGGCTCTGACGGTTCAGGCTCTGAGATGATTCTCTGAGGAGGGACTAGACTGCGTCTAGCTCTCTTCAGTAACTTCTCAAGGTCTTCGACGTAGTTCGATGGCAGACTGAAACCGCTCATGCACTGTCTAGAAAAGGATAATAACAAGAAAACAAGACAAGTGAAGGGTAAGCCCCTAACACTACCGAATGCTTAAATTAAGAGTAGACCACGGATTCCAATTTGCTAGAAATTATTAATGCGACGCTTCCCCGGCAACGGCGCCAGAAATGCTTGTTGGTTAATATTATGCTGTACCGGATTTGGGTAAGGAATCTAGTTCCCCGGCAACGGCTCAAGAAATGCTTGTTAGCAGATCTTAGCGCAATCACTAGAATTAAGTAAATGTGACTAGCGTATGGTAGCTAAGCCTACTGCAAACCCGAACTACTACCAGAGAGAGGGTGTCACAATTCCCCTTTCGGCAACAGCCTAAGAATGCTAAGCCAAGCTAAACTCAAGTGACAACGTAGGACTAACCAAAGGGTAACTCTGCAAGCGCACAAGTACCGATGTAGCACTTCAACCGGGTGAGTACTCCGGTGTCGAATTTATAGTTCACTCACGGGAAGCGGATTAAGACTCTCTAGCAAATGTGTGATGGAAATCCGTGGTGGTTCTACTCAATCTAAGCTATTGATATTGATAAAGGGTATGAGTGTTGTTATGAATGATAACTAAGGGTAACTAGTAGGTAGCTAGCTAGGTGGGAGGACAACGAGTGAGTAAGGACTCCTATGTATCTAACTATACTTCTGTGTTCTAATCTAACTAGTGTAACGACTTAACTAAACTAATGCCTAGACCATCGATGTGATAGGGGAGATCGGTTGACAAATAGGAGGGTAGCGTCTCCCGAGGGACTAACTCCTATTCCAGCGGACCTATGACTTTAATGGGCGCCCTACACCCTACCCCTAACGTAAACGATATAACCGAAAGGCTGCGTTCGTCACAACCGCCCCGCTGTAATACGTTGGACAGTGAATGGACTTACCACTCAAGAGTGAATGGAATTACCAATCATCGATAGGGTGCATCCACTATTAAGCACTAGCCTAAGCACCTCGCCTAATCTAGTCTTAAGACTCCGGCTACCACGTAAGTAACCTCGGCCCCAGTTGGTAGTGAAACACACACAAAGGATCTAGACACTAACTAGTTCAGACTCTACACTAATGAGACTAAGACACAACACTACTACACTAATATAGTAATGCACTAAGTAAATACTGAAAGTAAAGTACTCAAAGTAAAGACTTAGTAAAGTAAGCAAGACTATATTAATATAAGGAAAGTACTTCGAAAGTAAAGGTACAAGAGCTATACCAGATTCTCTAGAAGACGACTGAGACCCCGAGCTTCGCTCGACTCGACTCTAACTCCCACTCTAGACTAGACTACACTACTCTTGATCTCCCAAGAGAGCTTGAGCTTGAGAACACTAATGTGAACTACTTGGGGACACTTTACAATGAGGGACTAGGGGGGTATTTATAGTGGAGGTGGAGTAGGGGTTACTCCAGCGCCACGTCAGCGATCCGTGTGCTCACCGTCATGCGCCGTTGGATCAAACCGACCTTCCACCGACTTGAATGGACGTCTCTCGGTGCAGGACACGTGGGAGTCATGCAGGAAGGCGGTGGAAGCGAACCGACCCCAAGTGGGGCCCATGTGCAGGTCGGCCGACCTATGGTTGGCTGACCTGTGGGTCCCACTGGCCTTCTAGAAGATCCAGGTGGCAGTGGGACCAGTGCCAAGGTGTCCTGCCACCAAAGGTGGGTCGGCCGACCTGGCCCTGGACCCCTGGTCCATGTGGCAGCTTCCTGGTGCTGTCCTGGCTTGTCACGTGTAGACTTGTCCGAAGTTGGGTGCACTTGATATCTTGCTTGCTTCCATGTGGATCCTTGGTCCACTGTACCAATTAGATGGAATATTGATGTGTGGTACATTTGGATCCGGGATCGGGTTCTCCTCAGAGTTCGGGGACCCCGCTTGGTGGTCAGATCCTGGTGAGACCGAGAATCAGTCGAAGACCTCGGGTTTTGGTCTCACAGTCCCGTTTCCAAACTTTTCCCCGCATTTCACAAGCTAAGAGTACAAGTGGAACTTTATTAGTGATAAATATGCTCATGTGATGCTTATCTTCCTTCTATCGAGGACTGTTGACGGGTTTCTGAGTGTACCAAAACTGGTCTTTATTCCCGTCAACAGTCCGTCATGCCGCCATCCCCGCCGCCGATGACGACAGACGCGACTTTCGACGTACAGAGCGGCGCAGCCGCAGCCGCGAGGGTGATCGGCGTGACTCCCGCCGTCGCAGCCGAAGCCATGAGGGCGACCGGCACGGACGCAAGCAGAACCGGCAGGACAAAGGACAGCGTCACCGCGGAAACCGCGTTCACAACGTTAATAATCAAGACAAGCCGTACGACGAGGGCTACGACAAAGTCCTCAGCCAAGATTGCCCAAGGCACCCAAACAAAGGCCACACCATGGGTCAATGTTGGGGTTTCGCCAACATTTTCAAAAAGGCCGACACGCGCCGACCACGGGGCGGTAACAAGAACCGCCGGGACAATCGCCACGCCAACAAAGACGTCAAGAAGGAGAAAGACGACGACGCTTCAGACGACGACGGCCGCCGGGCGTTCAAAGAACCCGAGAGAAACGTGGCTGTCATCTTTGGTGGCAAAGTCGCTACTGAATCCCAAAGGGACAAAAAGCTACTCCGACGGTCAATAATCGCCTTCAGCAGCGCCGATCAAGAGCAGGTCGCAGACGCCAAAGCTCCCGCCTGGTCGGAGCAGCCAATCTCCTTCAGCCGAGCTGACATGTGGGCACTGTTGACACTAGATACGCACACGAAAGAATCAAAGAGAAATAATCCGCAAGCGCACGGCTATCGGTGAGCACTTCACCCGGGCGATAAGTCCTGAGAATCTTATTTGTTTTTATCCGCTAAGAGAAAACATGCAATAGACTAACCCGATCTTTACTACTACCCCTGGGCTGCTAGTCAAGTGAGAATTAAGCGATATAGAGAGAACTCCTTCGTCAGTCTTCTTCTAACCTATGGCAAGCTTTGAGACTACTGTTCTAAGGGGGTACCTGAGGAAAAGACACCACAAAGGATGCTAAACTGGGCGCAAAGGACCTACCTTACCTACCAACGGGAAGTGGATTACAAAGGTAATAAAGGGATTGTCACTTCCCTCACTACTACCACGGTTCCGGCCGAATAGGGAGCATCTACAAGTGAACCTAGCCTAAGCACCACGCTTATGCTAAAGAACGATTACTCTATTCCCAACGCGAAGTGAATAAAGTAAACTTGTAAACCAAAGAACAATAATAATAACGAACTTACCGGTATTAGAAGTTGAATTGCCGAATGATTCGAAACCAAGCCTCGGGTTAGGAGACTTGATCCCGCGAGATACACGGAGAGGAGACATCGACAGTTTGGCTTCCTCCAAATCTACCTCCACTCTATACTCTCTCAATCTCTCTTGATACTAATACCCTATAGAGATAGATCCATTCGAGGGACCCTTCTCTATCTAACTCTCTCTCTCTGAATTGAAGTCTTGAATGAATTGGAGAATGAATTAGGGTTTTACCCAGGGGCCAGGGGCTCTGCTTATATAGCCCCCTAGGATTAACCACAGCCCTCGGATCAAACCGACCTAAATGGATGATAATTATTGCTCTTCAAAGTCGGTGGAGGCAGGATCCGCGAGACTCCACCCGATTGGTGGAGTCTGGGAGTCGGCCGACTCCCCGGGCGGCCGACTCGGCCAATGCCGTGGGCCCTGTGTTTCGTGTGTCGCCTTCCGGAGTCTTCTAGATTATACTTTTTCACCCGTTCGGTCTTTCTCTCTATGTAAACCCGACATGTGGGCCATCTTGGGTAGTTTTCAACTGTCACCCTGCAGAAATAGATATTCACCAAAACTCGTGGAATTCTGTCAGTGGTAACCCTATATCTATCAAGTATTTACTTTAAGCATAGCCTCAAACCAAGACATCAACATTAGATTATCCCTGATCATACCTGCACTGCGGGATTCAAAGTGTCTACCATTGAACTTTGGGGAGTTGAAAGATGGAACAGCGCGAAGTAGAGATCCTTCTTCTGTCAATCCTGTCACTCGGAGGTTTTATAATATTTTTGCAAAGAAAACTTAGCTTACCCTTCTCCATCATGTAGTACACTCAAATCACTCATTATATGTGGTATTTGTAGAACTCACCATTATATAGAGCACTCAAATCTCTCAATGTATGTAGTATTTATGGAACTCACTTGAGGCATGTGAAAGGGTATGCCTCCTATTCTACTAAGGCTTATGTGGAGTTTAAGGTATTTCAAGGAATATCATTTTTATCTGCGTATATTGATTAGTCAAAAACAAGAACCAAGGAGAGGGGGACCTTACTCTAGATCAAGTGTGTGCAAGTGTGTGGAATATTTGGTGGCTAAATTGATGATAATAATGCTCCTTCCCTCTCTTGCACACTCTTCTCTTGAACATTGCTTTGCTAATCTTTTCTTGAATAGCTCTTTGAGCTTCTTTGAACTTTCCTTCTCTTGGGATCACAATACTTTAGCGCTCATGGGCTATCTCTTTTCTTTTCTTTCTTCTTCTTCTCTTTTTTTTTAATATAGCCCATGTCTCAATTTTGGACACAATAACTTTCTTGAACATGATGATGACGATAATAATCTTCTTTCAACAACTGGATGATGATAACAATCCTTGGAGCATATAAAAATCCTAGAAAGTGTATGTATCCTCTCCCAAAGGTAGGAGATGGATGAATGGCGGAAAGCATGTTTTTGCGTACTCCCGGTGTAGGAGGAGCAAGAGATATATATGTGGGTGTAAGTGCACTTGATCATATGAGTAAGAGACCCTTCTCTAAGGCTCTAATACCGCCAAGACTATTCTCAACACAAATAAAAAGTTTATGTGCTGGTCTTTCAGAATTGTGTCGACGAGGCTCTATAGGCATTTATAACCACAGAGGAGAAGTATAGCTAGCATTTTAAGATTTTCGAAAAGAAATTCTCCAAGCAACTAGATATCAAGAAATCAGGTTCTCATGGTCCATGCTATATCACTGTCCTCAACAACTTAAGTAAAATGGGGTCCCTATAAAATGCGTTCCCAAAGAACAGGATTCCTGAATTATCATGGTGTGAGTCTATCTTGGGGTCATGATTAAAATAATCTACCTTCTCAATATATATAGCAAGTGATTTAATTCAAAGTGTTCCCCAAATGAATCAGAAAAACGTGATCGGTATAAAATTTGGAACGTAGGGAAGCAAACCTGACCGTGGATGAAAGCTGGAGCCAAATGGGCCCACCCCAGGGGCGGCCGACTCTGAATGTGGGGCGGCCGACTCTGGCAGGTGGCCTCTCGGGGTCCGCTTTGTCGTGCGTGATCTTTACGTCGTATATTCTCAAATATTTTTGCTGGTTCGCTGATATCCATTAGTTTCGTCGTCGGTTGCCTCCCCCACACTAGATTCCTGTTATCTTCATTCACAACAAGGTGGAGACAAAAGAGGCAACACATATGCAATACTAAATAAAACTAAAAACTTTATTTCATCTTCATTAAGGCCTGGATTACAAGTATTGAAAGGAACTAAGATCGAACTAAACTTTAACTAAGCACTCTTGCAAACTAAAACTTTTAATCTAAGCACACAAGGCCTTTCTGATGCTAAGATAAATCTCATCTAATCAACTCGCTTCTCTAGAGCGTCTAACTTTTTCTCTAGCTTATCCGTCCTCTTCTCTAGCGCACGAAGTCTATCTATGAGAGTGACAATACTACGCTCCGACACGCCGGCGCTTTGCGAGAGATGCAATAATGTCGCGCCGAGTTTCTAGCTCGTCTCTAAGTCCGCAACGGTCTTGCGACGCTTCCTTGGAGCTTCGAGGCGGCGAGAGCCGCTTTCGGGGCTTCCTTCGGAGGGACGAACTTCACTTTGCTCGGGTGAGCACGAACTCCTCAAAATACGAGCGCTCTCCGGTGCTATACTTAGCACGTACGATCTCTCCTTGCTTGTTGGTCTTCACTCCCATAAGCATCTCATTGTGCTTAGGAGGGAGGATCCTGGTGCCTTCTGGGAGCTTCACAATAGGACCCTTTGGTGGAGGTCCATCTAGGAGCAAAGGCTTGGGTGCAGCGATGACTGGTTGGGCAAAATAGCTATGGCTGTAAGCTTGAGGCTTTGGAGGGATAGAGGCTAGGGGTTTTGGCTCAGCTAGAACGATGGCCTTGGGCTTAGGCTCCTCCTTTGGGATGGTGTTGAGATCAAATCTGAAGCGGATTAATCTCCTATCTAAATTTTCTGGCTCTGGCTTCACCATTGCTGCGTAGCAAGCTTGATGCTAGGAGGAGGAGGCTTTAGATGGAATGAGGTTGGCCTGAGGCTGGGCTTCTTTATATAGGGGGGATGGAGAGGCATCTAAAGGGCATCTAAAGGGAATCTCTGAAGGAATAATGCGTCAACGTGATCTCAAAAACCCTAATCGGCAAAAATTCCTGAAGGAAGAGTATAGAAGGATCATGAATGCAAAAGCTGGCGGCGAATGGGGGAGTCCATGGGTCGGCCGACTCCCCTTTGGGGTGGCCGACTCTGGCAGGGGGGCTCCCCTGCTAGGGTTTTTCGCAACCTAATTAGCGTATTTTTGTCATTCGGAAAAATACCCTGGACCCCGAAAAACGAAAAGTAAAAAGGTCAGGCCCAACTACCTAATTGAGAAAGAAGTTTAATTCATCTATTTCACCTATTTCCTCAATGGGCTCTAAAAATACTTTAAGACGTTGACCATTTACCTTGAATATCGTACCTTCGTTGTTGCGAAGCGTAACGGCTCCATGCGATGATGAGCTTACTACTTCGAACGGTCCTTCCCATTTGCTTCGAAGCTTTCCTTGCCCGAAGAGTTTGACCCTGGAATTAAAAAGCAATACCTTGTCTCCGGGTGTGAACTCCTTGATCTTGATTCTCTTGTCATGCCATCTTTTCACTCTCTCTTTATATATCTTGGCGTTGTGATAAGCTTTTTCTCTCCATTCTTCTAATTCAGAGATTTGCATCCTCCTCTCCTCTCCTGCTGCTTCTAGATCCATATTCCATTTCTTGATGGCCCAGTGAGCTTTGAATTCCAGCTCTACTGGCAAGTGGCAGGTCTTTGATATGGTGACATCCCAATAGGTGTCTTGTATGCTGTTCGATATGCCCATAGTGCATCGGGAAGCTTGTCCTTCCATGCAGTTCCCATTTCATTCACCGTCTTCTCGAAGAATATTCTTGATCTCGCTTATTTGATGTCTCTCGCTTGGCCACTTGTCCGAGGATGATACGGAGTAGCAACATTATGGCGTACTCCATGCTTCGCAAGTATTGCTCAAAGCGCTTGTCAATGAAATATGATCCTCCATCACTTATGACTATCCTTGGGACACCGAATCTTGGAAATATTATTTCTTCGAACATCTTCTTGGAGCTTGAACTATCTGCCTTTTTGCATGGCAGAGCTTCGACCCATTTGGATACGTAGTCTACTGCTACAAGGATGTATTCACATTTCTTCGACGGTGGAAATGGTCCCATAAAGTCAACTCCCCAGACATCAAAGAGCTCGAGATCTGGAGATTATTGATGAGTGGCATGGCGTCCCTTGAATTAATGTTGCCATGTCTTTGACAAGGACCGCATCTCCGGATGAAGTCTTTCGTGTCTTCATACATTGTTGGCCGAAGAATCCACATTGCCAAATCTTCGCATGTGTACGGAACACCCCATAATGACCTCCATATGGTGATGAGTGGCATCTTTCAATGATTTTGATTCCTTCTTCGCTTGGCACACATCTTCTCGAAAGGTGCCATCGAGCACACTCGGAAGATGTAGGGTTCATCCCATATGTGAGTACGACTCTCCCGGATAAGTTTCCTTTTGTTGCCTCCCGGTGGTACGTAACCCGTAACCATAAAATTAACAATATCTCGCATACCAGGGGTCGGATCTGTTGATTCCGTAGAGCATGTCGTCTGTCCCGGAGTGCATCGTCGATGGGTAGTTCCCGCGGTTTCTCAAACCGCATTCTAGACAAGTGATCGGCAACGAGTTTTCTACTCCCTTTTTATCTTTTATTTCTAAGTCAAATTCTTGGAGTAATAAAATCCATCTTATCAAACGAGGTTTAGCATCTTTCTTAGTGAGCGAGATATTTCGGAGCAAAGATGATCGGTGTAAACAATCACTTTGGCACCCACTAAGTAGGATCTAAACTTATCAATAGCAAAGACAACAAACTAGGAGCTCTTTTTCGGTGGTAGCATAATTAAGCCGAGGTCCAGTCAAAGTTTTGCTAGCGTAGGCTATTGCATGATGCTTCTTATCCTTAGTCTATCCTAACACTGCTCCTACAGCGTAGTCACTTCCATCACACATAATTTCAAAAGGTAAAGTCCAATCAGGGGGTTGAATGATTGGAGCAGAAATAAGTGCTTTCTTAAGGATCTCAAATGATTGTAAACAGGCATCATCAAAATCAAAAGGAACATCCTTAGCCAATAAGCGGGTAAGAGGTCTAGCGATGTAAGAGAAATCCTTTATGAATCTACGATAAAAACCAGCATGGCCAAGGAAACTTCTAATTCCTTTCACATTGATAGGAGGAGGTAGTTGTTCAATAACTTCTATTTTGGCTCTATCTACCTCGATGCCTCTTTCGCACACTAGGTGTCCTAGCACTATTCCTTCTCTAACCATGAAATGACACTTTTCCCAATTAAGAACTAAGTGTTTTTCCTCACATCTTTGCAAAACTCGATCTATGTTTTCAAGACACTCATCAAAAGTTTTTCCATAAACAAAAGTCATCCATGAAAACTTCCATAATCTTTTCAATCATATCGAAAATATAGACATCATACATCTTTGAAAAGAAGCCGGTGCATTACATAACCCAAAAGACATCCTACGGTAAGCAAAGGTTCCATAAGGGCATGTAAAGGTCGTTTTGTTTTGATCATTAGGATGGATAGGGATTTGATGATATCCGAATATCCATCAAGGAAGCAAAAGTAAGAATGGTTGGCTAATCGCTCTAGCATCTCATCAATGAAAGGCAAATGAAAGTGATCCTTTCTTGTTGCCTTATTAAGCTTTCTATAATCTATGCACATTCGCCATCCCGTGATGGTTCTTTGTGGGATTAACTCATTCTTCTCATTTTGGACAACAAATCATGCCTCCCTTTTTAGGCACAACTTGGACAAAATGACCCACTCACCGTGTGGTACGGGGTAAATAATCCCAGCGTGTATCGCTTTAAAACTTCTTTCTTAACAACTTCCCTCATCGCATTATTGAGTCTACGTTGGGGTTCTCTAGATGGTGGAACATCGGGATCTGTGGGAATGCGATGGGTACAAAGGGCGGACCGATTCCTTTGAGGTCCCGGAGTGAGTAGCCAAAAGCTTTTTTATGTTTTTCTAGGACAGCCATTAAGCTAAAAGTCTCGCTCTCCCGAGTGAGAGTATCACTTATAATGACAGGAGAGTCTGGATCAATTCCTAGAAAGGCATATCTAAGACCGGCTGGTAAGGGTTTGAACTCAATAGGAGGTCTAGGTGGTAAGGTAAACTCATCATCTAAAGGTTCATTCTCGAAGGGTCGGCTTCTTCTTCTATGAAGAATCTAGCTTCATCTTCTAATTTCGGCTTCACTAGGAATTCTAGAGAAGCCGCTCTAAATTCCTCCAATGGATCATAATGTGGATAGGGCTCGGTCATAGCATTTAAAGAGTGTGAAATGGACATAGCAAACTGGAGTTTCTTGCCTAAACAAATGTTTAGCTTCCCAGTTTGTCCTTCATAAAGAAGTCTTCTAAATGGTTCCTTCTACGGTGGAAATCTTCCATGTCAAATGGACAAAGCATTTAAAGAAGTCTTCTAACAGGTGGAAATCCCCTATGTCAAAGACATGAAAGCTCAAGTGGATAGGGGTTCCTTCTACCCGGAGTGGTAGGACATGTAAAATTCCTAAACAAGAAAGAATTTGTCTTGAAAGATTTCTTATGAACTTCACTATTGGGGTTAATGTCATGTCTCTCTGCAAATATTTTGCTAGTGTGGTAGACATGATATTTATACACACAACTGGATTGTAGAGAGCATCTATGCGATCATTGTTAATCATGCAATGAATGGGAAGAGAAGATGAATCCAAACGAATTATTTCAGAGGAAAGCTCTGACCCTTCTAACCACTCATTGCTCATGACAGACACTAACTCTCCCGAGGTCTTTCCCGTTGGAATATCCTCATCAATATTGCATGGCTTTATTGGGTGATATTTGCCTTGTGGTTTCTTCACCTTGTGATAGTTGAAGATGTTTCCAAAATTGGAAAACAGATCGGGTTCAATATCTAGCATAAAATCGGGAAGTGGAATGTCTTCCTTGTCTTGCTCAAGACATGTTAGCGAAGTTGATAGTGTATCTCGCAAAGGTTTGTCTTCGCCTACTTGAGGTTCTACTTCTAGGAGGTAGTCTAATTCACTTGGATAGGATTTGGTCTAGGATTGATCTTGCTTTCTCGCAGAGATATGCAAGAATGATCCTCCCGAAGTTGTGTCGATCAATTTTCTACCGTCTCTACTCGACCTTTATAAAAATGTTGCAAAAGAATGGGATCTGGTAGACTATGGTCCGGGCCTGATGCTAAAAGTGTAGTAAAACGATTCCAGGATGAGGCCAAAGATTCTTCAGGTTCTTGCTTAATAGTAAGAACCTTGACTCTAAGGTCGACGATTTGGGAGATGGGATAGAAATCTAAGCAAAAGTTGGAGCGTAAGGATCCCCAATCTCCTTGTTGCTTACCTACAGCTTTATCATACCATTGTCTAGCTTTTCCCTTTAATGAGAAAGGAAATAGCTTCCAACGGAGGGTTTTGCCAGACATGCCCTCTATGCGAAGACAGTCACATGTTTGCTCGAAGTCTCTAATGTGAAGGTAAGGGTTTTCGTCTCCTTCTCCTGAAAAGGATAGGCTTTGGACCAATGCAATCAACCGCGGACCAATGAATTTAAATTATCCATAAGGATATAAAAAGATAAAATGTACGGAAAAGTAAAGTGACCGAAAAAGATAAAAGTATAGGTACAAGGTAGAGCAAGATTTAGGTTATCTAAGCGAGATCCGTCTTTCTCCCCGGCAACGGCGCCGTAAATGCTTGTTGACACTAGATACGCACACGAAAGAATCAAAGAGAAATAATCCGCAAGCGCACGGATATTGGTGAGCACTTCACCCGGAGATAAGTCCCGAGTATCGTATTTGTTTTTATCCGCTAAGAGAAAACGTGCAATAGACTAACCCGATCTTTACTACTACCCCCGGGCTGCTAGTCAAGTGAGAATTAAGCGATATAGAGAGAACTCCTTCGTCGCCTTCTTCTAACCTATGGCAAGCTTTGAGACTACCGTTCTAAGGGGGTACCCGAGGAAAAGACACCACAAAGGATGCTAAACCGGCACAAAGGACCTACCTTACCTACCAACGGGAAGTGGATTACAAAGGTAATAAAGGGATTGTCACTTCCCTCACTACTACCACGGTTCCGGCCGAATAGGGAGCATCTACAAGTGAACCTAGCCTAAGCACCACGCTTATGCTAAAGAACGATTACTCTATTCCCAACGCGAAGTGAATAAAGTAAACTTGTAAACCAAAGAACAATAATAACAACGAACTTACTAGTATTAGAAGTTGAATTGCCGAATGATTCGAAACCAAGCCTCGGGTTAGGAGACTTGATCCCGCAGATACACCGGAGAGGAGACACCAACAGCCGGGCTTCCTCCAAATCTACCTCCACTCTATACTCTCTCAATCTCTCTTGATACTAATACCCTATAGAGATAGATCCATTCGAGGGACCCTTCTCTATCTAACTCTCTCTCTCGGATTGAAGTCTTGAATGAATTGGAGAATGAATTAGGGTTTTACCCGGGGCCGGGGCTCGCTTATATAGCCCCCTAGGATTAACCACGCCCTCGGATCAAACCGACCTAAATGGACGATAATTATTGCTCTTCAAAGTCGATGGAGGCAGGATCCGCGAGACTCCACCCGATTGGTGGAGTCGGGAGTCGGCCGACTCCCCCAGGCGGCCGACTCGGCCAATGCCAGTGGGCCCCGTGTTTCAGTGTGTCGCCTTCCGGAGTCTTCTAGATTATACTTTTTCACCCGTTCGGTCTTTCTCTCTATGTAAACCCGACATGTGGGCCATCTTGGGTAGTTTTCAGCCGTCACCCCGCGAAATAGATATTCACCAAAACTCGTGGAATTCTGTTAGTGGTAACCCTATATCTATCAAGTATTTATGAATAGGTCCATTTGCATGCTAAATTGACGGTTAATTTTATGAGTTAACGACCGTCAACAGGCACGAGGGGAGCACTCCGGTCGTTTCCCCCTTGTCCTCGATCCCGTCATCAAGCACCTCCGCTTCGAGAAGGTGCTGGTCGACGGTGGCAGTGCCCTAAACATATTGTTTCTACAGACATACAAGAAGCTCGGCCTCAAAACCGAGGACCTTGAGCCATACGACTCGCCATTCTGGGGGGTGATGCCAGGCAAGCCGTCCATGCCGCTCGGCCAAGTCTCCCTCCGAGTCCAGTTTGGCACGAAGCAGCACTTTCGCTTCAAATACCTTAACTTCATCGTCGCCGACTTCGAGGGCGTCTACCACGCGATCCTTGGCCGGCCCGGCATCGCCAAGTTCATGGCGGTCCCGCACTACGGCTACATGGTGCTCAAGATGCCCACGGAGAAGGGCATCCTCTCCCTCCGCAGCAATGTCCTCATGGCATGCCACTGTGAGTCAGCTTCGTTCGCCGCCACCGACCTCGCCGACCTCCGAGCACGCATGGCGGACATGGTGCTGGAGGCCAAGGCCATTCCCTTGGCCGACCTCCAGATACCACTTAAGGAGGCCAAGCGCTCCTCCAAAAAGAACCGCGACTACAAAGAGATCGAGCTCATCCCGGGAGACAAGACAAAGACGGCCCTGGTCGGGGCCAACCTCCCCAAATAGGAAAGCACGCTCGTCCGCCTTTCAGGATCACATCGGCGTGTTTGCATGGAAACCAGCAGACATGCCGGTGTTCCCGTGGAACGGGCCGAGCACTTCCTGAATGTCTCCGAACATGCTAAGCCAGTGAAGCAAAAGCTCCGACGGTTCGCGAACGACAAGAGGGAGGTGATTAGGGTAGAAGTAGCAAAGCTATTAGCCGCAGGCTTCATCAAAGAAGTGTATCATCCCGATTGGCTTGCCAATCCGGTCCTTGTACGCAAGAAAAATAAAGAATGGAAAATGTGCGTTGATTACGCTGCTCTCAACAGATGCTGCCCTAAAGACCCCTTCACCTTACCACGTATCGATCAAGTCGTCGATTCGACTGTAGGCTGCGAACTGCTCTCCTTCCTGGATTGCTACTCCGGCTACCACCAGATTTCCCTCGCTATCGCCGACCAGGAGAAAACCTCTTTCATCACCCCTTTCGGTGCTTACTGCTACAAAACGATGTCCTTTGGCCTCAAAAACGCTGGCGCCACCTACCAAAGAGCAATCCAGAATTGCCTGAAAGATGAGATCAAAGATCACTTTGTTGAGGCGTACGTAGACGACGTGGTAGTAAAAACCGCAAAATCCGACTCCCTGGTCGCCGACCACCAACGAACTTTCGACGCCCTAAACGTATTCCAATGGAAGCTAAACCCCACCAAATGTATCTTCAGCGTCCCCTCTGGCATACTGCTCGGCAACGTCATTAGCCAAGACGGCATACGCCCTAACCCCGAGAAAATACAAGCCGTCCTTAACATGCAGCCCCCTCAATGTGTCGAAGACATCCAAAAATTGACAGGGTGCATGGCGGCTTTAAGCCGTTTCATCTCACGCCTAGGGCAAAAAGGATTGCCATTTTTTCGGTTGCTAAAAGCAAAAGAGAAATTCGAGTGGTCGACCGAGGAAGACGCCGCCTTCATGGAACTCAAAACATACTTAACCAACCCACCGGTACTCACGGCGCCCAACGACGGCGAAGAAATGCTGCTCTACATCGCCGCTACCGACCGAGTAGTAAGCACAGTACTGGTGGTCGAACGAGCGGAAGACGGTCATATTTACCCAGTCCAGCGCCCTGTATACTACGTGAGCGAGGTGCTAAATGATTCCAAGCATCGCTACCACCACATCGAAAAGTTGCTATACGCAATCTTGATCACCAAGCGAAAGCTGTTGCACTACTTTCAATCCCGGAAAATCACGGTGGTTACGAGCTTCCCCCTTGGTGACGTCCTATACAACAAAGACGCCAGCGGTCGAATCATCAAATGGGCACTCGAGCTCATGGCATACACCATTAACTTCAAAAACCGCAATACCATCAAGTCACAAGCCCTTGCAGATTTCCTAGCCGAGTGGTCGGACCTCACCACCCCTTGGTACGAGTCCAACCACAAATACTGGGAGATGTACTTTGACAGCTCACTCAAGATAGACGGCGCGGGCGCCGGAGTGCATTTCACCGCCCCCTCCGGAGACGAGCTAAGCTACGTCCTCCGCATCCACTTCCCGGCATCAAATAATGCTGCCGAGTACGAAGCTGCACTTCACGGACTACATCTCGCCGTTGAGCTCGGCATCAAACGCCTAATGGTATACGGCGACTCCCTCCTCGTCGTCAACCAAGTGAATAAGGTGTGGGACACCGCCAGCGAGCGAATGGAGGCCTACGTTGCCGCCATACGACAGCTCGAGGACAAATTCTATGGCCTCGAGTTCCACCATGTCGTACGCGACAATAATGACGCCGCTGACAAGCTATCCAAACTTGGCTCCACCAGAGCCGCCATCCCACACGGCGTGGTCGTTCATGACCTGATCCAACCATCTGTGTCGGTGCCCTCGGAGGCACAAATTTCCTTCCCAGCAAAGCCCGATCTCAATCCTCCACGCCCCCAATCGCCAAGCAACGTGACAGCCGACCACGTTGCCTTGATGGACATCGACGACGACGACGACGCCATGGCTGAGGAAGCGTTGGCACCACAAGCACAGTCACCTGACATTCCGTCGACCACGTCCGACCAGTCAGACTAGCGGCTGGACTTCATCCGCTACATCACCGATGAAGACGTGCCAGACGATCCCATCTTGCGCGAACGTATAATACGACGCAGCAAGCATTATGTCATCATAAACGGCGAGCTCATTTGGAAAAACGCCAAGCAGGAAATCTTGCAAAAATGCATAACGCAGGACGCTGGCATAAAAGTCCTCGACAAAATACATTCCGGCGAATGCGGCAATCATGCCGCCTCCAGAACACTGGTCGGCAAGGCTTACCGTGCCGGCTTCTATTGGCCTACCGCCGTCGCCGACGCTGAGCAGTTGGTTCGGCACTGTGTCAACTGCCAATTTTTTGCCAAGCAAATGCACGTCCCGGCTCATCAACTGCAGACAATCACGGCCTCATGGTCTTTTTCGTGCTGGGGACTCGACATGATCGGCCCGTTCAAAAAAGCCCCCGGTGGGTTTCGATACGTCTACGTGCTCATCGACAAATTCTCCAAATGGATCGAGTACATGCCATTGGTGAAAGCCATCGCCAAAAAAGCATCTGACATGCTGAATGACGTCATCCATCGCTTCGGCGTTCTAAACTCCATCATCACTGACCTTGGCTCCACATTCACTAGAAGTGATTTCTTCGATTTTTGCGACAGCAAGTGTATAAAGGTCAAGTACGTCTCAGTTGCCCATCCACGGGCTAATGGACAGGTCGAGCGTGCAAACGGAATGATACTCGATGCCCTACGCAAACGCCTATACCTCGACGATGCCGACGAGCGGCGCCCCGGCCGACGGCTCAAAGAGCTTCCGGCCGTAATATGGGGACTCCGCACGCAGCCAAGTCGCAGCACCGGTGTCTCCCCTTACTTCATGGTGTTCGGCTTCGAGGCCGTTCTCCCTGACGAAATTGCCTTCCGATCCCCGTGCGTCGCTTATCACGATGAAAGTGCATCCGACGACGCCAGAGCTCTAGAGGTCGACTCCATCGAGGAAAAACGGCTCGAAACCTGCGCACGAACCACCAAGTATCTGGCATCCATGCGCCGATATTACAACCGCAACGTCAAAGAGCATTTCTTCGTGGTCGGCGATTTGGTCCTGCGGCGAAAACAGAACCTCGCTGGCATCCACAAGCTCGCCTCCCACTGGGAGGGGCCATTCATGATCAAGGCGGTTACTAGGCCGACGTCGTATCGCCTGTGCACCTTGGATGACCCTCCGATAGAGGTCCCGAATTCGTGGCATATCGACCACCTACGGAAGTTCTACCCGTAGCACCTAGCGCTAAGAGTTACATGTACCTATCTTGTATTTTCTCGATTCAATTCGATTGAATAAAGATCGTGCTGTTTCATCTTGTTTCAAGTGCTTCTCCGGGCTTCATTCGCAATTTTTTATTCCTACCTCTACAAGATTCGATCAAGAATAAAGCTAAATGACTCCATATATAATAAAGCGGCCATAGCCGCAATGTAGCAAAAGTGACCATATTCCACGTCACACCATAACAAGTTTTTTCCGCCCTCCGCAACAAGCCACAACAAAAGTACCACTACAACGTTCAGGGCACTATGCGGATATTCTTCACCATTGCTTTGGACGTCTCCAGGGAGTCACGCCTGAGCTCCTCAGCCGCGTCCACGCTGGTGCCCGGCGCCAGCCCTTTCCGCAGAAGCTCAAGGTTGATCGAGGGACTGTGGGAACGCACCACAGCAAGCACGTGGGAACCCATGTGCTCCGCACCTTCCCTAACGAATTCCTGCAGACGGGGCCAAGACGCCCGGCTCGCAGCAGCAATAGTGCCCAGCGGGGTCGCCGGTGTGATGGCCTCCGCCTCATCTTCAGCTAACACATTAAGCACCGGGGCGATACCGCCAACAATTTCCGCCACTTCGCCTCCAACGAGCAATGTGAGACTCACGAAGGCGACCTGCACACCACGAGCAATGTGAGACACAAACTCATACCTCCCGATAACCCAAACCAAGGGGGATGAACTACACCTTCAAGATCCTGCTGGGTGGCCGCATGACGAGCGGCCTGCTCCTCCATTTGCTGGCGCATCTCCGCTATCGTCTTCTCCGCCTGCTCGGCACGCTCCTCCACGTCTGCGCCCCAACGACATGTCATCATGCAAATGGCAATAGCACAAGTACCTTCTGTTACTTCCTCCATACCCAAGACATCGCATACCTCTCTTCTGCTGCAGAAGCTGTCTCACGTGCTTGGCTACCTCCTCCTGCTCGGCTGTCCGGGAGGCCAGCTGCGCGTTTAACCCCCGCATTGAGCTCCTCAGGTGATCGACCATGCCACGCAGACGGGTGTTCTCCGCCGCCGTGCCCTCAAGCTGCTCTAAGGCACGTTTTCGACGATTGTTGATACTAAATACGCACACGAAAGAATCAAAGAGAAATAATCCGCAAGCGCACGGATATCGATGAGCACTTCACCCGGGAGATATTCCAGAGTATCGTTATTTATTTATCCGCTAGGAGAAAACGTGCATCTGACTAACCCAAGTCTATACTTAACCACTGAGCTACAGACAAGGTAATGAGCGATATAGAGAGGATTACTACCACGTCTTCTTCCAACCTATGGCAAGCTTTGCAACTACTACTCTATGGGAGCACCTAAGAAAAGACACCACGAGAGGATGCTTAACCTAGCACTTTTGGACCTACCTTACCTACGACGGGAAGTGGATTACAAAGGTAACAAAGGGACCGTCATCTCCCTCGATACTACCACGGTTCCGGCCGGATAGGGAGCATCTACGAGTGAACCTAGCCCAAGCACCACGCCTACGCTATGAACGATTACTCTATTCCCAACCGGAAGCGAATAAAGTAAACTCGTAAACCAAAGAGCAATAATAACAAGAACTTACTAGTATCGAAGTTGAATTGCGAGAATGATCCTAGAACCAAGCCTCGGGTTAGGAGACTTGATCCCGCAGTACAACCGGAGAGGAGACACCGACATGCCGGGCTTCCTCCAACTCTACCTCCACCCTATACTCTCTATCTATCTTGAATGCTAGGCTCTAGGGAGGAGATCCATTCAAGGGACCTCTCTCACCCGATCCTCTCTCGGAAATAATGAATTAGGGTTTCAAAGGATGCCTCCTCCGGGGGCCGGGGCCCTACTTATATAGCCCCCTAGGATGCACCGCAGCCCTCGGATCAAACTGACCTAAACGGACGATTATTATTCATCCTCAAAGGCGGTGGAATAGGGATCCGCGAGGCTGACGCTGATTAGCTGAAGTGGGCAGTCGGCCGCCCAAGGTGGGGAGTCGGCCGACTCTCCACCGAGCCCGTTCGGGCTCCCGTTTGGTCCAGAGCCTTCTCGAACCTTCCAGATTATAGAATTTTCAGCGGTTCCCGATTATCTCTATGTAAACCCGACATGTGGGCCTTCCTTGGGAATTTTCAGGCGACACCCCGAAATGACATTCACCAAAACTCGTGGAATTCCATTAGTGTAAGCCCTATATCTAGATGGTAATTATATTTAGGTCCTTTTTCATGTCTAGTTGACGGTTAAAAATAGGAGTTATCTACCGTCAACAACTCCCCCAAGCTTACCCTTTGCTCGTCCCGAGCAAAGATAAACTCAAAGATGATGGATCGGGAGTTGCTACAATGCTTTCATGCCTCAAAAGCACACATGCGTTCAAACAAGAACTCTCCTACGAATTAGAGTGAACTATTCTAACTCAAAACTTACTCATATTACCTTTCACCATGGGGCTTGTAACCGTCACTTGGGTCTTGAGCGGTTGAAAGACGTAACGGTCAAGTCAAGCGCTATGTTTCTCGCTCTTTGATCAACTATTATTCTGGAGTTTTTGCAAGATTTTCAAATAAAACTCGAGTTTCCTTGTATGACCCTTTCGGGTCTCTCATTTGTGGTATTTTTGGATCCTCTCCAAGGCATGAGTAGTGTATGCCTTCTCTCTTCTCTCGAATATGTGGTATTTGTGGAACTAAGGCATAGTGAAAAGAGCCTTCTCTCTCTCACCCTACTTTCTAATAGGCTTATGTGGAGCTCATAGGTGGGAGACACTCAAACTCACTTGCATATATTGCACAGTTAAACCATGGATCCAACAGAACTAAAATAATAATAAAGTCATATGTGCATGTGAAGGAGGAAATGGGATAAATGATAAGATGATGATGATAAGGAAATGATTATGAGGGGTGATCACTTGGCGAACGTCTACTTCTACACTTGCTCCTTTGGGGATAACATGACTCCCTTTATTCGGAAACCTTGAAACTTCTTGAAAGGAAGGACTTGGCTACTCTTTCTTTCTTTCTTTCTCCTTTTTTTTTCCTTTTTTCTTTTTCTTCTTCCTTTTTTCTTTTTCTTTTTTTTTCTCTCTCTTTTTTTTAGAGCAACCAATCCTCTGAAAACGAAACTTTAGCAACGGGGAGTGTATAACTTGAAATGATAATGACTGGAGCTTTTATGTAGGCAAATGGAACGGCGATGATTATTTCTAGATGTTCACTCCCGGGATAGGAGTAGAACCTTTTCGGATGAAGTGAAATGAGTGGCGTATGTATTTTGTGGATGGATGGATGGATGGATGCATGCGTACTCCCGGGGTAGGAGCAGCATAAGCGCGTATCTCCGGGGTAGAGACAAGAAAATATGTGGGGGAATGCGTACTCCCAAGGTAGGAGCAAAGATAAGTGCGTATCTCCGGGGTAGAGACAAGACGATTTGTAGTGGATATGGATCTATATGTGGGTGGTACTTCTAGGGACAGAAGTAGCACGGGAATGAATGTACTATTTATAAAATAGGTGCATGCTTCGAGGACGAAGTAGCATAGATCAATGGATGGAGAGCACATAGTATTGACTTTAACGCATGACTGGTTCCTTATGGGTCCACAAAGATAACCACACTCAATGCCTATAAAGACTACACTCAAGCCTACAATATGATCTATATAAATAGATGGGTTTTCCTAATCTAGCAAGCATGAATGTATGGCCGTGGTAGGAATTTTTAACTCTCGTCATACGGAACTCATCATGCAGAAATTTTAAAATTTTAAAAGATAAACTCTCCAGAACTCTAGCATCTCTAGGAACAAGATGGACAAAGCAGCTCAAAACTTTCCCATATCATATCCGTCAATTACCTAGACTTAGATCAAGCATTCGCTACCCACAAGTTTCAGTTCGAGTAAATCTCAAATCTAAACAAGTTGTGTCCAAAACTCGGGAGAGTGCAAGGTTGAAAACTAGGTACTTGAAAGGAATTACGGCAGAGCAACTATTCATCATTTCCATATAAGAGCTTATTCTCAGTAGGGTTCATTTTAGCAGCAGACTTTTTACATACTCTCCTCTATTTTATTTTGCAAATTAACAAATAGATAGATAGATAGATAGATAGATAGATAGATAGATAGATAGATAGATAGATAGATAGATAGATAGATAGATAGATAGATAGATAGATAGATAGATAGATAGATAGATAGATAGATAGATAGATAGATAGATAGATAGATAGATAGATAGATAGATAGATAGATAGATAGATAAGCTAGTGATACTTAGCTGGATACAAGGGGTGCTCTCCCCAAGCTGGATGTTGACGTAGTCCGTTGGTGTTGCCGATCGCGCGTGAAGGCGTACGCCCTCCCGGAGTGTCGGGGATAATGGCTGTAGAGACAAAGATCTTTGCGATCGTTGAAGACAAAGACTCCGACAAGGGACAGGGACGTCCTTCGCTCGTTAGCTCTTCTTGATCCTTTAAGTTCTGTCAGGCTCAAATAGACAACAAAGCTTGTGGAACTGATTTAAGTGTTAGTGATAAACCTCTAAGCCTTGGATGTCTAGAACTTCCTTAACTCATAAAATCTTTTTAGTAGGATCTTAATATTTTTACAATTTTATATTTATGGTATGTAGATAGAAAAAAATGCAACTAAGATGAAAACTTATTTTTATGCCACCACAGTGGATATCTTTGTGGGCTGTCGCGCCACAAAATTATTCACATGGGGCTTAGCATTTTCTCGGATGCAATGCAAGACAAAACTATTTTCTTTTCTAATGCGTATGCATCAAAGTAAATATGCAACAAGGATTGATTATGCAAAAAGTAAATATGCCAAAGGGAAAACTTATGCAATGGGAAATATGGATAACTACCAAGTTACCTCCTTGGCGAGGGTTCGGTGTTTTAAGTCCTCTCGAATGACTTCTTGTCATGTTCAATCCTTCGGTGCTTCATTTGATCTCAAAGGTAGAGACCTTGAGAACTTGCACCTCTTGAGTTGGTAATTCTTGAGGAAAGTGTCACCATGTTCTTTCCTTGTCCAAAGGGTCCGAAGCGAACCTTTAATTGTGATGTTGGCAGCATCTTGTTTAGTGTGCATGTTGCGGGTTCGAACTATCACCGGAGCACCCCGGGATGAAGAGTAGATGCTTCTAGTGGGCCTCTCCTCGACCTAGTGTTCCATTTATTGTTTCTTCTCTCAGAGGATTAGTGGACAAAACATACCCGAAGGAATATAATAACAAGGGTAGATTTGTCATAGAGCTAAGATCATATTCTATGCTACAAAAAAGTTGGGTTGAAAATTTTAATTAGCATAGAACATTTGCTCAACACTACTTCTTCTCTTAAGGATTGATTTTAGTTTATCTTAAGTTTGATGTGTATGACATATATAGAAAACAATCAAACTTATAAAGGAGAAGTAATTGTGAGTGGAGGGATTGCAAACCAGCGTGCCAGAGCGACGAGGACTTGAGAAGATGAAGAGCATTGTTGGATCATCATTAGAGGAGTCAGCGGCCTTCCTCCCCCAAGCTTGTTGTTGCTCGTCACTGGAAGCCAAGTGTGTGTGTTGAATCATCCCTCAAAGTGTGTTGTAATAACTCCATGTTCTTAGACATTGTCTGTCCTCTGTTCTTAAGTCTGTCGGAGAGGGATCTCGATTCTAGAGCAAAGATCTCTCCTTGGCATTCTTCTTTTCTTTGGACTATCCAATCTAGGACGGACAGTTGTATGATCTTCTTTTGTCAACCATTCTTGATTTTTGCTTTGAGCCTTGGTCGACCAATTGATGTTCATTGGAGATGTAGACTCGAGTTCTTCCTTGATGGTCGATGGCGAAGAGTTGTGGTTAATGATACGCCATCTCGCCTTGATGATCAAGGAAGGGACTTCATTAATATTTGTATGCAGGCTTCATCTCCAAATGACCTAGGGACATCATCTTGCAAATGTAGTTGTTCATGGCCTTCTTGGGCTTGGTCGGTAGTCAATCCCTTGATGGTGATTGGTTGACACAAGGATGCATGCTTATCATGCCATGCTTGTTTTTGCTACCGACGTGCAAGATGGTGTCTTCAAGAACACAAGAGTAGGTCTTTGAATGGTCAAAATGAGGTGAGTTGCTCCCAGCTTCTCATTGGTGTCCTAGCTCGAGTTTTGGGCTCAATGCTATGATGTCCTCAATGTTGCTCATAGCTTGTCGCCTTGTTCATCCACTTCCTTTGGGTGAGTGCTATTCATGTAGATCCTTCTTATGGCACTCTTATCTCCTTCTTTGTTCCATCACTGAAGTGGTGATTTGGCAGGTTCACCATGAACAGGGATGCCATATATTCTTTCAATCCTTTCTTGGATGATGAATGAACTATGTCTTCTGTGTGAAGTTGTTCGAGTTCATCATATGCCTTGCTTCATCTCTAATGTGAGTTCATCTCGGACTTTCCCAATTTGGATTTGGAAGTTTTCCTGCAGGGGTTAGTCCAACGAATATACCAATGTCTACTACAGCGGTTTTAGTTCAATAACCAAACTAGACTCCATGTCTAATCGTATTAAGGAAGGCTATTTAACCTAAGCACCACGCTTAATTTAAAAGCCAATAGAAGCATGTCCAAGACTTCTAAACCAACACTTACTATGGTAGATAAAGGTAACATGAAAGCACTACAGAGATTTACTCAAACAATGATGGCAAAGCATGATTGATGTTTAGCAATTTGAGCATGCCAAAGGTAGGGACAACCAAGATAATGTAGCAACATGGCAAAAGATGTATCTATGGAAGTATATTCCCCCAAGCTTGAATTCAGCAGAAATCAAGATTGGATGAATGCAATTCAATGTTGCATAATGATTGGTTGGACATACCTTGCATTTGTTATTCCTTCAATCTTTTTGCTTCGAACCCGGAAAGGTTAGTGACACGAATACCCGAAGGAATAATTATAATTCTATGCTCATTTAACAGGCAAAGGTGCGGTGGAAAGGTGTACACTCATGTCATGGTCTAAACAGTGCTTGTTTTAGGACACTAAGCTTGTCCTTGGGAAACCTTCAAGATGTGAATTGGTGAAGTGGTTCCCCCTCCAACACCAATCTTTGTGTACTATCTCAAGATTCGACACAACGAGATCTGCAATATTTATGATAAGTATATATGTCTACAACCACCCTCTCAAAATCAGTAGGAATAGGGAGCATGAGGGGGTTGAAGATCTCATGTGCGGTAATGTTGGAGAGACTAAGTGAATCGGAGATTTTTCATATGAGCAAGGTCTTGATGGGGTGTTTAAGAAGTAACTACTTTGCTCATTAAAGCCTCCATCATCTTCCACTTCCAAGGGTGACTCGACATAAATGTCTAAAATTCCCTTGGATCGTCTCTCGAAATGATCTCATCTAAGGCCTTATCCATCCATTCAATGGCAATAGCACATAGGTTTTTAATGCTCTCTAGCCATGGATGTTGCTCTTCAAGATCCTCTATATGTTCTCGATGATTCCTATGCATGGGATATGTACACGGATTTTTAGGATCGTCGGGAGGTTTGGGAGAAAGAGCATAGAATGAGTCATAGGGGTCAAGGATGGGTTTAAAGATGGGTTCGTATTCTATATTTGATGTGGGCACAAAAGGAGAGAAGACAAAGGTGGTTTCTAGATGGCTATGCTCTCCTTCCATGGCATCACTTGATATGCCATCCTTGAGTCTTTCTAAGCGTCCTTCAAAGGAATTGGATTTGAGATGCTTTCTAAGAGATCTCTTAAGAAAATTTATAATGCATGTACTAAAAGATCTCTTATGAAGCAGGAAGTTTATGCTTCTCCCAAAATCGCCATCAAAAAGAATTTCTAAGGATAGAATTACTTCTTTCCTTAAAGAATTTTGGAGTACTACTGGTTTGGGATGGATAGCCAAATCATGGGACTGGAATGTTTGTAAAGTGGCTATGAAAACTTCCTCTTCTAGTTTGGGAGATGATTCCTTCTCTACCTCTAGGATGTTATCATGAAGGCTAGTGCAAGGAGTATGTCCACTAATAAGGACAAACCTCACTTCACTAGAGGATAAAGAAAGGAAAACTCCTCCAAAGGTGATATTATCAAGACCCGTAATAAGATGTTGAAGAATAACATGGTCTTGTAAGGCTAGGTCTAAACCTAAGTTTATAGGAAAATTAGAAGATTCCCTAAGTGTAGCAAAAAGTTCATTACCTACTTGATCAGAAGATAGGACTTTGGGTTCATTACCTTCTCCATGGTTAGAAGATAGGACCTTGGGTACATTACCTTCTTGATTAGAAGATAGGACTCTAGCTGTAAAAAAGGGTTGGCTTTGACCTATTGCAACCACACATGGGCGCAGCTCATAGCTAGATGTGAGAATCATGGGATCTAGTGGCTCTAAGCTTGTGCTCATGGGTGCAAGAAATTGATAGATAGGCATGGAATTTGGGTTATCTATAAGGATAGAAAATAAAAGGCAAAAGAAAACAAGAAAAAGATAAAAGTATAATACAAGGTTAAGCAGACTTAAGGTTATCTCGGCGGGACCGTCTTTTCTCCCCGGCAACGGCGCCCGAAATGCTTGTTGATACTAGATACGCACACGAAAGAATCAAAGAGAAATAATCCGCAAGCGCACGGATATCGGTGAGCACTTCACCCGGAGATATTCTAGAGTATCGTTATTTATTTATCTCGCTAGAGAAAACGTGCATCCGACTAACCCGAGTCTATACTTAACCCCGAGCTACGTACAAGGTAATGAGCGATATAGAGAGGATTACTACCACAGCCTTCTTCCAACCTATGGCAAGCTTTGCAACTACTACTCTATGGGAGCACCTAAGAAAAGACACCACAGAGGATGCTTAACCTAGCACTTTTGGACCTACCTTACCTACGACGGAAGTGGATTACAAAGGTAACAAAGGGACTGGCATCTCCTCGATACTACCACGGTTCCGGCCGGATAGGGAGCATCTACGAGTGAACCTAGCCCAAGCACCACGCCTACGCTATGAACGATTACTCTATTCCCAACCGGAAGCGAATAAAGTAAACTCGTAAACCAAAGAGCAATAATAACAAGAACTTACTAGTATCGAAGTTGAATTGCGAATGATCCTAGAACCAAGCCTCGGGTTAGGAGACTTGATCCCGCAGTACAACCGGAGAGGAGACACCGACATGCCGGGCTTCCTCCAACTCTACCTCCACCCTATACTCTCTCTATCTATCTTGAATGCTAGGCTCTAGGAGGAGATCCATTCAAGGGACCTCTCTCACCGATCCTCTCGGAAATAATGAATTAGGGTTTCAAAGGATGCCTCCTCCAGGGGGCCGGGGGCCCCGCTTATATAGCCCCCTAGGATGCACCGCAGCCCTCGGATCAAACCGACCTAAACGGACGATTATTATTCATCCTCAAAGGCGATGGAACAGGGATCCGCGAGGCTGACGCTGATTGGCTGAAGTGGGCAGTCGGCCGGCCAAGGTGGGGAGTCGGCCAACTCTCCACCGAGCCCGTTCGGGCTCCCGTTTGGTCCAGAGCCTTCTCGAACCTTCCAGATTACAGAATTTTCACCGGTTCCCAATTATCTCTATGTAAACCCGACATGTGGGCCTTCCTTGGGTATTTTCACCGACACCCCGTAAAAGACATTCTCCAAAACTCGTGGAATTCCATTAGTGTAAGCCCTATATCTAGATGGTAATTATATTTAGGTCCTTTTTCATGTCTAGTTGACGGTTAAAAATAGGAGTTATCTACCGTCAACAACGATCGGCAGCCCGGCCAACGCTCTGCCCAACACACTGTCAGTCAGGCTACATAAAAGTGTTCGTCGCCAACAAGAAGAACGACCCCCCGTACACCAACATACCTGCACTTGACGAAGCAGCTTGGTCACGGTCCCCTCCATCTGGCGCATGGCGTCCTCAGGAATGTCTTCCTCCGCCGTCACGTCAACGGCTCCACTTCCTGAGCTCTGCCCGGTCTCCTGCGCGGTCGCCGCGGCCTCAGGACGCGGCGGCGGACCCAACACCGGAGTGTACGTCACCATCGTGCCCGGCTCGGCACGCGGCGTACTAACTCCAGCACCCGTCCCATCGCCAACGACGGACTGGGTGGTGGTCGGCTCAGCCACCACTTCGGTTTCCCTGCGCATCACAAGCGGCGTTTTAGTCATTAACCCAGCGCATATTTTGTAAACAACTCTGAGGCTCGATCATTACCTCGCCACGACTGAAAAGGTCGACTGGAAGTGGTCACGCCGACGACCACGGCTACTTCCCCCATCACGGGAGGTTGCACCGGCGGCCTGCTCCGCCATCACAGTCACCGGCTCCGCCACCGCCGCGGCCGGGATTTCATCGATTCCCGAGGTCGGAGCAGCATTACCGACCTCGGCCTCCTGCTCCACCGTCGTGGCACCCGGGTTCTTGCCACCCCCGTGCCCAGCGCGGCGCCATCCGCCTCGTCTACCTGCTCGGCCGTCGTCGCCATAGGATCTTCAACGACGTCCGTCGCCGGCGTGGTGTCACATACCTTGGCGCTCGGTGTCTCCAGCGGGACGTCCTGAACGGCATCAGGGACCATGGGTGTCTCCTCCAAAGGCGCCTCCTGGCTCCCTCTGTCTTCTCCGCCGCCTGCCGCCCTGGCGTTCTCCGACTGTACTGGCGCCGGTGAGGGCTCGCGGCTCAGCACCCTGCCAGGCGACGGCAGATCCGGTGTGATCGCTCCTAGTGATACCTCCGGGCTCGCGGCTGGTGGCGTCACAGTCGGCGACCCACCGGTCCGAGCCTTCTTGTACAGTTGGCTCAATGGAATATCATCCATTGAGCCTCCCGACGACGACGATGAAATTTGCGCCTTCCTTCTCCGCTTGGTCAATGTCTTTGTCTTCGGCGGAGATGCTCGGGACTCTGGCTGCTTGGCGGCCACCCGCCGCAGTGCTCGTTGCGCCCGCGGCGTAGAGCCCTGTGTGGTTTCTTCCTCGCCATCCCCGTCACTCGGCTCGTCGTCCAGGGCCGTCATACGAGCGAGACGCTCCTCCAACGAGCGATCGTAGCCCTGGACCTCGCCACGGGGCCACTCCTCGGACGGAACGTTCGAGATGTACACAGCATGACCCTGCATAAAATATCGCCATAAGTGACCATACAAGCATAAGTTTTTGCATATAACGATGGGCAACTCGCTACATACCGCTGGTGGCGGATAGGCCGCAGTGTATGGCATCTGCGGCTTCTTCGGCGCCATCTTCGCCGGATCAAAGTTGTGAAAACACTCAGCCCCTCGGGCGGTCATCTCCGTCGCATCCACAGTATCCGTCCCCTCGCGGGACGGGTCCGTCAACCCACGGTACTCATACATGAGGGTGGGTCTCTCCTTACACGGCTGCACCTGACGCTGCCACCACATCACGGCCACCATGACGCCGTGCACGCGCTCCCTGTTCACGAGCGGCAGCAGCTCGTTCACCTGCTCCATCTCCGTAACATTGGGTCTCGCCGCCCACTTCACATTCGGCTTCGGCACCAACGCCACGTCATTGGGGACCGGCCTCCCCTCCGGGTTCTGCCTCATGTAGAACCATTTGTCGAACCAATTCTTCATGGAGGTAGAGTGGGGGATGGTCACCCATTGGGATTTCATCCCATCCCGCAGCACAATGTAGCAGCCCCCAACTATTTGGGACCCACCGGTCCCTTTCCCTTTCTTCTTCAAGCAATAAAAATGGCGAAACAAGTTGAAGTTCGGCCGAATGCCGATAAATGCTTCGCAAATAGCGATGAACTCCGACAACGTCAGGATGGAGTTCGGGTGGAGGTTGCACAGAGAAATCTCCCAATGGTGGCACAAATCACGGACGAACGGATGCACAGGCGACCCCAATCCCCACACGAAATAATCTTCCAAAACTACAATCTCTCCCTCGCGGGGAAGCGGAAACCGCTCACCTGACGGCGGCGCTCGCCAGATCCAGCTCTCCTCCGGCGGCAGCAGGCCTCGCTCCACCAGCTTCAGCAGCGACTCCCTCGTCGCCTTCGACGGGCCCCAGTGCTCCGCCATGAGCTTCCGCCTCGCCGCCTCCGATAGCTGCAACTGCCCGCCCGCCATCTCCGGTCTGCTCCACCTCCCTCTCCGATGCGCGCGCCGGCCCGCTGCCGTATGACTGCGGCTCGGCCAGAAGGGTGACGGCGGGTTGCGGGGCGGCGGGATTGCGTGCGCGGCGGGGAGCAGTGGAGGTTAGGGTTTGAGGCGAGAATGGTGCGCTAGAGCGAGAAGAAGAAGACGGGAGTGGAACCGCTTGGAAATGAAGAGAGAGGACTGAGCGGCGGCGGCCGTCTCTTCCCTTTTTATATGAATCGGCGGTCCCCGCACGAGACCTAGGGTTGACTCCCAGGTGTCCTTTTCTAAATGGGCCGGCAGAGGTGGGCCTCTGTATTTTATTCCCACGATGACGCCTTTATTTGGCCTGTTACGCCCTTTGACAAAAATGGAACGGCGGGATCGCCCTACTTTTGGTGGTGCCGCCCGACGTTTTGCGGCGCACGTGGACGCACGTGTGCACAGAGCGCATTTTTGATTTTTAATTTTTGCCCTCGTGTGAATTTTTCCACGTGCCACAATTTCTTCTCCGACCACTGTTGACCTGGTTCACTAGCAATCTGCCGGGGACTGAGTACAAAAGGCATAGCTTTTTCATCTCTCCTTACACAGTTTGGATGGTTCAACACATACTTCTGGACACATGGTAACAGAGGGCTCGACGGACGAGCAAAGCTCCGGTCAGAGTAATGATTAAATCATTTTCCTCTCCTCCCCTTTTTGGCAAAACTACCATGCTTTCTGGAATGATGTAAAGCATCGACCAGAACACAGCACAGCTGTGGTCCATTATGAGGCTCTTGTGCTTAGCATGGGCCCGCTTCGACCGCGTATTACGCAAGGGTACATCAAAGGTGTATCAGTTTTCCACCTAGTTAGCCTTTGACACAGCCAAGGGTTGGAACTTCACGGTTGCAACCATGTTCCCCATGATAAAGTCATGGAGCTAGTGATGGGTATGTTTTCCTTCCTCGGCACATGGCATTTGGGTTTTGGCCGGTACGCAAAGCTGCCCTCCATTCTATCGACAATGTCGGTTTTCCCTGCTTCCCTATCTTATGTACTCGGGCCATGTTCACTAGACAACCGCAAATGCTGTATGTCTAGACACAACAAAGTTGTGGTCGATTTTCAATCTTCTGTCACCCAAAACTGGTCGGCCAAGCCGCCATGCTTTTAGGCTGGTCAGCAGAGCTAATACAGTCTCTTCTCTAGTGCTGGGGACTGGTCGGCCAAGCCACCATTTTATAGCTACGGATTGGTTAGCAGAGCTAACACAGTCTCGTCCCCACCCCTGGGGACTGGTCGGCCCAGCCGCCACTTTATAGCTGGGAACTGGTTAGCAGAGCCATCACAGTCCCATCTCCATCTCCAGCACCTCAAACTGGTCGTCATAGCCACCATCATGAATTTGGTATAATAGGCTTTCTCTAAGAGCCTGATACAACTTGTTTCACACCTTACATCAGGCTCGGGGACTAGGTGGGCCCACGTCACTTTGCAGTGACTTGGGCTAATTTTTATGTCGCAGTCCACGGTGGCCTGGTTGTTATGATGCAGTCAAGAAAAAACTTTTTTCTTTCGACTGTGGGCCCACGTCATGGGACGGTTGATAAAATTTTCTTTTACACATAAAAAAGAGCAACATGCATCTTTCGCTAAAAGCAGCATGCGGAAGCTCAAAGAGCCCGACCGGTTACTAGTCGGATGCATGCAAGTCTTCAGAAGCCTCAAGACACATGATGCTCGGGGACTAGCTGTGGGGGTATTAGCCCCTATACCCGCACGACCTGACTTTAGGCCTGCTCGGACCGAGTTCCTTGGCCCAAGAGCACAAGGCCGATCAAGGCCCAACTCTGGTCGGCTACCTTGGAGGACAAGGAAGGAAGGGCGGACTAATTGGTGATTCTGGTCGGCGATGAAGATATCGATCTCAGAAGATTAGATCAAACAGAAGTTGTTGCCTTACATGTATGTTTGTATCCCGAAAATGTCGGGCCTGTAATCCTGCTCCCCCACTATATAAGGCGAGCAGGACACCCTCCCAAAACTCATCTCCACATCAATATACAAACTCTATCAAGAGCACAGGACGTAGGGTGTTACACGTATCGTGGCCCGAACCTGTATAAACACGGTGTCTTGTGCCTCTTGATTACATCTTGTTCGTCATCTAGCGTGCCTTACCGATCAATCTACTACCTTAGGCATACCCTAGGTAGACTGCCGCCGATATTTCGTCGACACTGTATCCAGGAGGGCACATGAAATCTCGAGTATCTCCTTGACGTAACATGTTGAGGATATTATGAAAAGTGAAATTAAATTATATAAATTGCAAACAAAGTCCGAAAATCACGAAACTTGGCCAGGTGTCATCTCATCATATGTGTAGGCCGTGGTAAAAAATTCACATGATTTCGAGTAAGTTGCGACGTCGGATGCCAAAAACTCAGACATCTCCTCGTGCGATTACAACTAAGATGTTGTGGAGATGTCTGGGTTTCTGACATTCGACGCTGCAACTTGCTCGGAACATTCTCAAATTTTTATCACAGACTCTACATGTGATAATACGACGCCTCAACAAGTTTCGTGATTTTCTGACTTCGTTTGACTTTTTGATAATTTTAAATCACTTTTTCATCAAGTAGATCAAGAGGTTGCGTCAAGGAGATGCTCGAGATTTCATGTGACCTCCTGGATACGACGTCAACATACGTTAAGCATCATGACTATCATTTTTTGAATGGCCTAATTTCATTATTTTATGTACCAGTAGTTCAAATTGGAAATGCACCGGAAAAATCAAAGAAATGAAATTAATTAACAAATATAACAGAAAAAAGTCAAAATTGTGCCAAACTTTATATTAGAGTTTCAAATGCTGTAACAAGCCTATAGAAAAAAACTTCAACAAAAACTCAAAAAAATAAAAATTATTTTGCCGTGTGCAATGTCGTGGCACACGGCAAAATTAATTTTCAGGTTTTAAAATGTAATTTGCCGTGTGTTCCGTGCGGCACACGGCAAAGTGACACAAGGCAAAATTAATGACAGGTTTTAAAATTTTAAAAAATAAAAATTTTGCCGTGTGCTAGGCTATTGCACACAGCAAAATTTCCTTTTTTAAAAAAATAAAAACTTTGCCGTGTGCCTAGTCATTGCACACGGCAAAATTTCATTTTTAAAGAAAAATGAAAACTTTGCCGTGTGCCTAGTCATCGCACACGGCAAAATTTTCGTTTTTTTAAATCAACTTTGCCGTGTGCAATGGCCTAGCACACGGCAAAGTATCACGGCGACGGGACGAGATTGACGGTACCACAAACTTTGCCCTGTGTTAGGCTATTGCACACGGCAAAGTTTAATATTTGCCGTGTGCTTTACACACGGTTTTAGTTTGCCGTGTGTTTTATTTTGCCGTGCGTCACACACGGCAAAATATTACTTTGCCATGTGCCCCGATAAATCGCACACAGCAAAGTTAAAACACACGGCAACGTTTGCCTGTGCGGTAGTGATAGTGCCAACACCTGTGATCTAGCTGGTGTTTTGTGGTGTGTCTTGATGTTTTTTTTTTTTGCGACCGGGCTTTCACCCGTTTTTCATTAAGAGGAATAAACAGAAAACAACAACAGGGCATCAAACCATTGATGTTAGCAAGATGCACACATCGAATGGCAGACAAGAGTTTAAGAACCTAACTACTGGATACAACATAAAAAATACATTTTGAACAAATTTTGCGACCCAAAAACCAAGATAGCAGCTCATAAGCTGAAGCCTTTAGCGCCCAGTCTTGGCTCTACCCGATCGCAGCTTCTTACCATGCAGCAGGGCCTGGAACGCGAACTGGTGAAACTCCTCAAACGTTGCTTCATCAGGGCGTTGCGTCTCAACCTCATACCCGAGTTTCCTCATGAGGACCCACCTTGCCTGCGCGTTCGGCTTGTTGAGCTTGTTCTTGGCGGCCAGGCAGGCATTACGCTTGGGCAGCCACTCCATGGTGTCCTCACTGGGACCCGCCTTAGTGATCCGTAAGGTCGGTGTGGAGAGCAGCGATGGTGTCAACGGCTTCCTGAAGGAGTCGATGAAGTCATCGACGAAATCAGCACTAGCGGACGCATCCGCATTAACGTGCCTCACCGCGTTGCCCTCCGCTGGAGCCTCAATGGCGTCGACGTCGGCGCCATGGTCGGTATCAACGAGGCCTCTAGTGCCATCGATCGGTCGGGGCTCGACGTGATCGACGATGCATGGAGCAGTGGCCTCATCGACGGTGTCCGGTAGCTCCGTGGCGGTGTGGGGCCGTCCTCGACGAAGCCCGTGACAACCAGAGCGGGCACCACCGTAGTCCTGCCTGTCTTCGCCTCTTCGTCCATTGGATCGAATTCCCTTCAAGGCGGAGGGTCCGCCGCGGGCTGGGAGGCCACCTGCGGCTGCACACCACCATCCTGCAAAGAAGCCTTACGACCTCCGGTCACCCATATGGTCACCTCGAATTTCGAAGCAAGGTGCGCCATGAGGTCATCCAGCGCGGCCGCGTCAGTAAGCGTGAGAAGGACAAGAGGGGCAACAGCCTCACCAGGCGTGGCGGCGACACTCTTGATAACAGAGGTCTCAGCCCAAGGGCGGCCTACATCATCCTGAGGTGGACAGGATGGTGGCGACGTGGTAGACATTGAAGAAGCGACAAATGTCTCCCTCCTAGGATGGTTGACGTCATCCAGGGGAGGAGATACGAGTGGCTGGTGCGGGGACGAAGACGACGATGTCTGAACCAAGACCTCCCAGCTAGGGCGTCGCACCGAAGCCAGCACTCGCTTGCGGGGCGACGCACGGCCCCTTGTGCACGCTCCTGCCCGATGGCCAACGCCCTGGCAACAGAGGCAGCGCGACGAAGAGCCACACTGAGCGACGATGTGGTCCCTCGTGAGGCAGTTGAAGCAACGACCCACCAATTCCGGCAGCACTGGACGGCGTCGCCTGGGTGCCGCCTTCTCCGACGAGCGGCGACGACGACGCCCCATGATAGTCCTAAAACCGTCGGCATCGACGCAGGGCCGTGGGTCAAGCCGCTGATGCAGTGGTACCCTCGATACCTTCTGTAGGTCAAGGCGACGATGCGCGGTCACTTGCGCGGGCTGTGGTGTTGGTGGTGGTGGTGGAGTAGTAGTGGATTTGCGCCGCTGGCGCCGCCGTCGACGCCGTCTCTTCCCCCCAGTAGGTAGTGGTTGGGGGGCCTCCACAACGGCAGCCCTTACGACCACAGTCGACGGCGGAGGCGTGGCCTGAGTAGCCCTGCGAGCAACATCCAAGTACGACAGTCGCGTGGCAGGAGTGCTCTCGACGTCGGAGGTGCCTTCCCCTGGGTCATCGTCCACCCAGCGCCTGGCCTTCGGGCGCCCCGCTGAGGTGCCGCCAGGAAGGAATGGGGCAGCGTGGGGGAGAGGGATGACATCCTCGACGATGGTGCGGCCGGCGGCTGTAGAGTCATCGGCGACAGCCTCGGCACGCACCCTGGGCTGATGGTGGCGGCCACCAATGCAGGAACCCCATCGTCGAGATCGTCTTCGTCGTCGTCGTCGCCATCGAAGGCGTCCTTGATAATAACCTCGTTCTCGGGCACGGAGGCAGGGGTGTACAGGGGCTGCCGGAGGCGACGACGACGGTGCTGTTGGCATTTCTTAGCGCAACCGCCAGAAGTATGGCAGCAACGCCAGAGATGCCAGGAGGGGTAATTCTATATCTATTGCATATTCCGCAAGCGCACAGAATGTACTGCTGTAGCATTTCACCGAGGAGTATTCCAAGGTTGTCGATTTATATTTCTCCCAAGGGAAAGCCGTAGCTAGGAGTCAATAGGGAAAGGAGATCCAGGTGTCTATCATCTAGTATCACTAGTGATAGGGGGATGAACAAAGTGGATAAGAAGGATGGATCAAGTAGTTGGTAAGAGAGTCTAAGGGATAACTAGTGGAATAGCAGCTAGGTGAGAGGGCAACGAGAGAGTGTAAGATTCCTAATGGGTCTTGGCTTACTTCCATGAATTAGTCCTAGCGTTTAGATTCTGACCCAGCTATCCTAAGTATACGTGAGAGTTAACTCTCCCTTCTACTGCAGCCGACAGGCGAAACAGATTGTGACTCAGCACAGCCTGAGGCGCCCACCAATGCAAACCTACTATCTTGCCGAATGACACCCGAGGAGAACTCCAAGGTCCCGATGGAAGGCTGTCACACTTCACTCCAGGTGTTCCTGAGTGCGGCAAGACGTCCACACCGGTAGATCTAGTCTAGACACCACGTCTACACTATCTCTACTACTCTGAACCTAGCAAGGGCCTAGAGCACTTCACTCAAGAGCCTAACATACGCTCGCTCAAGAGAGAGCAATGTGCCAGTAGAAAGGATGTATACGTACGATAAACTAAGGCATAAAGTAAATACTTGCACTACTCAGAGGAAAGCAAAGCAAGAATAATATATATTAAATACTGAGAATCTTACTAGACAAGAGGAAGACATACCAGACTCTTTAGAAGACGACTCTGGAGACCCCTAGCTCCGCTCGACTCACTCTGTGGACTACATAGCTTCACATGGCTCTCAAGAGGCTTCTCCTTGATGTCTTGAATGAGAGGGAGTGAAGGGGTATTTATAGGGGAGATGGAGTAGCCCCTACTCCAGTGCCACTTCATCGATCCGCGTGACATAGTTTCTCCACCCTTGGATCAAACCGACTTGAAATGGATGTTTGTCGGCAGAGGACACGTGGAGACCATGCAGGAAGTCGGTGGGAGGCAACCGACCTTTGGTGGGCCCACATGTCATGGTCGGCCGACCAGCCATGGCTGACATGTGGGTCCCACCAGCCTTCTAGAAGCTCCTGAAGGTCGGTGGAGCAGGTTGTTGGTATAAATTAAGTGCAACTAAAATAAGAAGGATTCCGCAAGCGCACAGAACATACCATTATAGCATTTTACCGGGAGTAAACCAGGTATCGTTATTTATATTTTACCACAGGGAAGCAAGGGTTAAAGAATCTAATAAATCACCATCATGTATCTACTAACTTAGTAAACCAACTAGACTAAAGCGGGGGTAAAATAGATATGATAGGATATATGTATAAGCACAAGTATGAGAATTAACCGATAAATGAGTAGCTAGATATAGTGGGAGGACAACGGGAGAGATCTAGGTTCCTATGTTCTTCTCTACTACTTTGGTTCTATAATAACAGGGGATGGATAAGTATAACGATCACACAATAGCACTTTGGAGCAACAGTACCTTTCCGACTCTCGAAGAAGACCGGGTAAAGAGTAGTCGGGGAAGGTCGCGAAAAAGCTCTACGAAACACCAACCCGAACGTGGTGGAATACAAAGGCCTAACAGCCGTCACCTCGGGGCTACCACAACTATCCGTGGGATTGGGCGCAACCTCGGGTAACCTATAGTCTAGACACCATGCCTACACTATCGATTACTACTCTAATCACTATATATAACTAGAGCACTCAATACGAGCAAAGATCCCACGCCAAAGAATAACAACTATACTATCTATCACAAGATGCATAAGAGTACATAGAGAAGATAAATATATATTAAAGCATAAGTCTTACAAGAATAGATACAAAGACATACCAAATCTCTGAAGACTTCTCCAGAACCCGAGCGCAGCTCCGCTCTCCCTAACTCTCATTTAGATCTAATCTACTACATTGGAATGTCTAGCTCTAATTCTCTAGAGAAGAGAAGTCATCCATTCAAGGGACGCCTCTACAACTCTGATCCCGCTGGGAGATAATGAATTAGGGTTTTAGGGATGCCTCCTCCAGGGGCCAGGGGCCCTGCTTATATAGCCCCCTAGGATGCACCGCAGCCCTCGGATCAAACCGACCTAAACAGACGATTATTATTCATCCTCAAAGGCGGTGGAACAGGGATCCGCGAGGCTGACGCTGATTGGCTGAGGTGCCCAGTCGGCCGCCCAAGGGGGGGAGTCGGCCGACTCTCCACCGAGCCCGTTTGGGCTCCCGTTTGGTCCAGAGCCTTCTTGAACCTTCCAGACATGAATTTTCACCGGTTCCCGATTATCTCTATGTAAACCCGACATGTGGGCCTTCCTTGGGTATTTTCAGGTGACACCTGCGTTAAATGGACATTCACCAAAACTCGTGGAATTACATCAAAGATAACCCCTATATCTAGTTGGTGAATGTTGACACTAGATACGCACACGAAAGAATCAAGAGAAATAATCCGCAAGCGCACGGATATCGGTGAGCACTTCACCCGGGAGATAAGTCCTGAGTATCGTATTTGTTTTTATCCGCTAAGAGAAAACGTGCAATAGACTAACCCGATCTTTACTACTACCCCGGGCCGCTAGTCAAGTGAGAATTAAGCGATATAGAGAGAACACCTTCGTCGGTCTTCTTCTAACCTATGGCAAGCTTTGAGACTACTTTGTTCTAAGGGGGGTACCGAGGAATAGACACCACGAGAGGATGCTAAACCGGGCACAAAGGACCTACCTTACCTACCAACGGGAAGTGGATTACAAAGGTAATAAAGGGATTGTCACTTCCCTCACTACTACCACGGTTCCGGCCGAATAGGGAGCATCTACAAGTGAACCTAGCCTAAGCACCACGCTTATGCTAAAGAACGATTACTCTATTCCCAATGCGAAGCGAATAAAGTAAACTTGTAAACCAAAGAACAATAATAACAACGAACTTACTAGTATTAGAAGTTGAATTGCCGAATGATTTTGAAACCAAGCCTCGGGTTAGGAGACTTGATCCCGCAGATACACTGGAGAGGAGACACCGACGGCCGGCTTCCTCCAAATCTACCTCCACTCTATACTCTCTCAATCTCTCTTGATACTAATACTCTATAGAGATAGATCCATTCGAGGACCCTTCTCTATCTAACTCTCTCTCTCGGATTGAAGTCTTGAATGAATAGGAGAATGAATTAGGGTTTCACCTAGGGGCCAGGGGCTCGCTTATATAGCCCCCTAGGATTAACCACAGCCCTCGGATCAAACCGACTTAAATGGACGATAATTATTGATCTTCAAAGTCGGTGGAGGCGGGATCCGCGAGACTCCACCGATTGGTGGAGCTGAGTCGGCCGACTCCCCTCCCCGGTCGGCCGACCACGGCCGGTGCCAGGGGCCCCCGTTTCAGTGTCGCCTTCGGAGTCTTCTAGATTATACTTTTTCACCCGTTCGGTCTTTCTCTCTATGTAAACCCGACATGTGGGCCATCTTGGGTTGTTTTCAACACACCCCGCAGAAATAGATATTCACCAAAACTCGTGGAATTACGTCTGGTAACCCTATATCTATCAAGTACTTATGAATAGGTCCATTTGCATGCTAAGTTGACGGTTAATTTTATGAGTTAACGACCGTCAACAAACTCCCCCACACTTATCTTGTACTCGTCCCGAGGAAAAGGATGGATTATTTTAAGCATAGCCTCAAACCAAGACATCAACATTAGATTATCCCCGATCATACCCGCACTCAAGGGATTCAAAAGTGTCTACCATTGAACTTTGGGGAGTTGAAAGATGGAACAGCGCAAGTAGAGATCCATCTTCTATCAATCTGTCACTCGGAGTTTTTATAACATTTTTGCAAAGAAAAACTTAGCTTACCCTTCTCCATCATGTAGCACACTCGAATCACTCATTATATGTGGTATTTGTAGAACTCACATTTATGTATAGAGCACTCAAATCTCTCAATGTATGTAGTATTTTTGGAACTCACTTGAGGCATGTGAAAGGGTATGCCCCCTATTCTACTAAGGCTTATGTGGAGTTTAAGGTATTTCAAGGAATAGCATTTTTACCTGCGTATATTGATTAGTCAAAAACGGGAACCAAGGAGAGGGGGACCTTACTCTAGATCAAGTGTGTGGAATATTTGGTGGCTAAATTGATGATAATAATGCTCCTTCCCTCTCTTGCACACTCTTCTCTTGAACATTGCTTTGCTTGATCTTTTCTTGAATAGCTCTTTGAGCTTCTTTGAACTTTCCTTCTCTTGGGATCACAATACTTAAGAGCTCATGGGCTATCTCTTTTCTTTCTTTTCTTCTTCTTTCTTTTTTTTTAACATTATTTTTGCATAGCCCATGTCTCACTCTCGGACACAATAACTTTCTTGAATACGATGATGATGTTGACGATAATAATTTTTCGACAACCGGATGATGATAACAATTCTTGGAGCATATAGAAATCCTAGAAAGTGTATGTATCCTTCTCCCGGTGTAGGAGATGGATGAATGGCGGAAAGCATGTTTTTGCGTACTCCGGTGTAGGAGCAAAGAGATATATATGTGGGTGTAAGTGCACTTGATCATATGAGTAAGAGACCCTTCTCTAAGGCTCTAATACCGCCAAGACTATTCTCAACACAAATAAAAGCTTATGTGCTGGTCTTTCAGAATTTTGTCGACGAGGCTCTATAGGCATTTATAACCACAGAGGAGAAGTATAGCTAACATTTTAAGATTTTCGAAAAGAAAGTCTCCAAGTAACTAGACATCAAGAAATCAGGTTCTCATGGTCCATGCTATATCACTGTCCTCAACAACTTAAGTAAAATGGGGTCCCTATAAAATACGTTCCCAACAAAGAACAGGATTCCGAGGAATTATCATGGTGTGAGTCTATCTTGGGGTCATGATTAAAATAATCTACCTTCTTAGTATATATATCGGGTGATTTAATTCAAAGTGTTCCCCAAACGAATCGGAAAACGTGATCGGTATAAAATTTGGAACGTAGGGAAGCAAACTGATCGTGGACGAAAGCTGGAGCCAAGCTGGGCCCGGCCCATGGGCGGCCGACCCTATGTATGGGGCGGCCGACTCTGGCAGGTGGCCCCTCAGGGTCCGCTTCGTCGTGCGTGATCTTTATGTCGTATGTTCTCAAATATTTTTGCTGGTTCGCTGATATCCGTTAGTTTCGTCGTTGGTTGCCTCCCCCACACTAGATTCCTGTTATCTTCATTCACAACAAGGTGGAGACAAAAGAGGCAACACATATCCAATAATAAATATAACTAGAAACTTTATTTCATCTTCATTAAGGCCTGGATTACAAGTATTGAAAGGAACTAAGATCGAACTAAACTTTAACTAAGCACTCTTGCAAACTAAAACTTTTAATCTAAGCACACTAGGCCTTTCTGATGCTAAGACAAATCTTATCTAATCAACTCGCTTCTCTAGAGCGTCTAACTTCTTTTCTAACTTATCCGTCCTCTTCTCTAACGCACGAAGTCTATCTATGAGAGTGACAATGCTACTGCTCTGGACACGCTGGTAGTTTTGCAGAGATGTAATAATGTCGCGCTGAGTTTCTAGCTCCGTCTCTAAGTCTGCAACGGTCTTGCGATGCTTCCTTGGGGCTTCTGAGGCGGCGAGAGCTGCTTTCGGGGCTTCCTTCGGAGGGACGAACTTCACTTTGCTCGGGTGAGCACGGACTCCCTCGAAATACGAGCGCTCTCCAGTGCTATACTTAGCACAGACGATTTCCCCTTGCTTGTTGGTCTTCACTCCCATAAGCATCTCATTGTGCTTAGGAGGGAGGATCTTGGTGCCTTCTGGGAGCTTCACAATAGGACCCTTTGGTGGAGGTCCATCTAGGAGCAAAGGCTTGGGTGCGGTGATGACTGGTAGGGCGAAGTAGCTATGGCTGTAAGCTTGAGGTTTTGGAGGAATAGAGGCTAGGGGTTTTGGCTCAGCAAGAACAATGGCCTTGGACTTGGGCTCCTCCTTTGGGATGGTGTTGAGATCAAATCCGAGCGGATCAATCTCCTATCTAAATTTTCTGGCTCTGGCTTCATCATTGCCGCGTAGCAAGCTTGATGCTAGGAGGAGGAGGCTTTAGATGGAATGAGGTTGGCTTGAGGCCGGGCTTCTTTATATAGGGGGGATGGAGAGGCATCTAAAGGGCATCTAAAGGGAATCTCCGAAGGAATAACGCGTCAACGTGATCTCAAAAACCCTAATCGGCAAAAATTCCCGAAGGAAGAGTATGGAAGGATCACGAATGCAAAACCCGGGCGGCGAATGGGGAGTCCATGGGTCGGCCGACTCCCCCTATGGGGCGGCCGACTCGGCAGTGGACCCCCTCGCCCGGCTTTTCGCAACCTAATTAGCGTATTTTTGTCATTCGGAAAAATGCCCCGGACCCCGAAAAACAAAAAGTAAAAAGGTCGGGCCCAACAACCTAATTGAGAAAGAAGTTTAATTCATCTATTTCACCTTTTTCCTCAATGGGCTCTAAAAATATTTTAAGGCGTTGACCATTTACCTTGAATATCGTACCTTCGTTGTTGCGAAGCGTAACGGCTCCATGCGATGATGAGCTTACTACTTCGAACGGTCCTTCCCATTTGCTTCGAAGCTTTCCTTGCCCGAAGAGTTTGACCCCGGAATTAAAAAGTAATACCTTGTCTCCGGTGTGAACTCCTTGATCTTGATTCTCTTGTCGTGCCATCTTTTCACTCTTTCTTTGTATATCTTGGCGTTGTGATAGGCTTTCTCTCTCCATTCTTCTAATTCAGAGATTTGCATCTTCCTCTTCTCTCCTGTTGCTTCTAGGTCCATATTCCATTTCTTGATGGCCCAGTGAGCTTTGAATTCCAGCTCTACTGGTAAGTGGCATGTCTTTCCATAGACTAGTTGATATGGTGACATCCCAATAGGTGTCTTGTATGTCAGTTCGATATGCCCATAGTGCATCGGGAAGCTTGTCCTTCCATGCGCTTCCCATTTCATTCACTCGTCTTCTCGAAGAATATTCTTGATTTGCTTATTTGATGTCTCGCTTGGCCACTTGTCCGAGGATGATACGGAGTAGCAACATTATGGCGTACTCCATGCTTCAATAAGTATTGCTCAAAGCGTTTGTCGATGAAATGTGATCCTCCATCACTTATGACTATCCTTGGGACACCGAATCTTGGGAATATTATTTCTTCGAACATCTTTTGGAGCTTGAGCTATCTCGCCTTTTTGCATGGCGAGCTTCGACCCATTTGGACACATAGTCCACCGCTACGAGGATGTATTCACATTTCTTTGACGGTGGAAATGGTCCCATGAAATCAACTCCCGTACATCAAAGAGCTCGATCTCGAAGGTTGTTGATAAGTGGCATGGCATCTCTTGAGTTAATGTTGCCATGTCTTTGACAAGGACCGCATCTCCGAATGAAATCTTTTGTGTCTTCATACATTGTTGGCCGAAAAATCCGCATTGCCAAATCTTCGCATGTGTACGGAACACCCCATAATGGCCTCCATATGGTGATGAGTGGCATCTTTCAATGATTTTGATTCCTTCTTCAGTTGGCACACATCTTCTGAGCAGACCATCAAAGCACACTCGGAAGAGGTAGGGTTCATCCCAAATGTGAGTACGACTCTCCCGGATAAGTTTCCTTTTGTTGCCTCCCGGTGGTACGTAACTCCGTAACCATAAAATTAACAATATCTCGCATACCAGGGGTCGAATCGTTGATTCTCAGAGAGCATGTCGTCCCGGAGTGCGTCGTCGATGGGTAGTTCCCTGTGGTTTCTCAAACGCATTCTAGACAAGTGATCGGCAACATAGTTTTCTACTCCCTTTTTATCTTTTATTTCTAGGTCAAATTCTTGGAGTAATAAAATCCATCTTATCAAACGAGGTTTAGCATCTTTCTTAGTGAGCAAATATTTTAAAGCAAAGATGGTCGTGTAAACAATCACTTTGGCACCCACTAAGTAGGATCTAAATTTATCAATAGCAAAGACAACAGCTAGAAGCTCTTTTTCAAAGGGTAGCATAATTAAGCCGAGGTCCCGTCAAAGTTTTGCTAGCGTAAGCTATTGCATGATGCTTCTTATCCTTAGTCTCGTCCTAACACCGCCTCCTACAACGTAGTCACTTGCATCACACATAATTTCAAAAGGTAAAGTCCAATCGGGGTTGAATGATTGGAGCGAGATGAGCGCTTTCTTAAGGATCTCAAATGATTGTAAGCAGGTGCATCATCAAAGTCAAAAGGAACATCCTTAGCCAATAAGCGGGTAAGAGGTCTAGTGATGTAAGAGAAATCTTTTATAAATCTACGATAAAAACCAGCATGACCAAGGAAACTTCTAATTCCTTTCACATTGATAGGAGGAGGCGCTTGTTCAATAACTTCTATTTTGGCTCTATCTACCTCGATGCCTCTTTCGGACACTAAGTGTCCTAACACTATTCCTTCTCTAACCATGAAATGACACTTTTCCCAATTAAGGACTAAGTGTTTTTCCTCACATCTTTGCAAAACTCGATCTATGTTTTCAAGGCACTCATCAAAAGTTTTTCCATAAACAAAAAATCATCCATGAAAACTTCCATAATCTTTTCAATCATATCAAAATATAGACATCATACATCTTTGAAAAGAAGTCGGTGCATTACATAACCCAAAAGACATCCTACGATAAGCAAAGGTTCCATAAGGGCATGTAAAGGTCATTTTGTTTTGATCATTAGGATGGATAGGGATTTGATGATATCCAGAATATCCATCAAGGAAGCAAAAGTAAGAATGGTTGGCTAATCGCTCAAGCATCTCATCAATGAAAGGCAAAGGAAAGTGATCTTTTCTTGTTGCCTTATTAAGCTTTCTATAATCTATGCACATTCGCCATCCCGTGACGGTTCTTTGTGGGATTAACTCATTCTTCTCATTTTGGACAACAACATGCCTCCCTTTTTAGGCACAACTTGGACAGGGCTGACCCACTCACCGTGTGGCACGGGGTAAATAATCCCAAATAAGTGCAACAAGCTTTAAAACTTCTTTCTTAACAACTTCCCTCATCGCATTATTGAGCCTACGTTGGGGTTCTCTCGGATGGTGGAATATCGGGATCCGTGGGAATGCGATGGGTACAAAGGGCAGGACTAATTCCTTTGAGGTCCCGGAGTGAGTAGCCAAAAGCTTTTTGATGTTTTTCTAGGACAACCATTAAGCGAAAAGTCTACTCCCGAGTGAGAGTATCACTTATGATGACAAAGGAGTGTCTCGGATCATTTCCTAGAAAGGCATATCTAAGACCGGGCCGGTAAAGGTTTGAACTCAATAGGAGGCCTAGGTGGTAAGGTAAATTCATCTAATGGTTCATTCTCGTAAGGGTCGCTCTTCTTCTTCTATGAAGAATCTAGCTTCATCTTCTAATTCTGGTTTAACTAGGAATTCTAGAGAGGTCGCTCTAAATTCCTCCAACGGATCATAATGTGGATGGGGCTCGGTCCTAGCATTTAAAGAGTGTGAAATGGACATTGCAAACTGGAGTTTCTTGCCTAAACAAATGTTTAGTTTCCCGCTTTGTCCTTCATAAAGAAGTCTTCTAAATGGTTGTCCTATCAACAGTGGAAATCCCCTATGTCAAAGACATAAAAGCTTAAGTGAACAGGGGTTCCTTCTACCCGGAGTGGTAGGACATGTAGGATTCCTAAACAAGGAAGAATTTGTCTTGAAAGATTTCTTATGAACTTCACCGTTGGGGTCAATGTCATGTTTCTTTGCAAATATTTTGCTAGTGTGGTAGACATGATATTTATACCCACAACCGGATTGTAGAGAGCGTCTATGCGATCATTGCTAATCATGCAATGAATGGGAAGAGAAAATGAATCCAACCGAATTATTTCAGAGGAAAGCTCTGACTCTTCTAACCACTCATTGCTCATGACAGACACTAACTCTCCTAAGGTTTTTCCCCGTTGGAATATCCTCATCAATATTGCATGGCTTTATTGGGTGATATTTGCCTTGTGGCTTCTTCACCTTGTGATAGTTGAAGATGTTTCCAAAATCGGAAAACAGATCAGTTCAATGTCTAGCATAAAATCGTGAAGTGGAATGTCTTCCTTGTCTTGCTCAAGACATGGGTTAGGCTCAAGTTGATGGTGTATCTCGGCAAATGTTTGTCTTCGCTACTTGAGGTTCTACTTCTAGGAGGTAGTCTAATTCACTGATAGGATTTGGTCTAGGATTGATCTTGCTTTCTCACAGAGATATGCAAGAATGATCCTCCCGAAGTTGTGTCGTGCAATTTTCTACTGTCTCTACTCGACCTTTATAAAAGTGTTGTAAAAGAATGGGATCTGGTAGACTAAGGTCCGGGCCCGATGCTAAAAGTGTAGTAAAACGATTCCAGGATGAGGCCAAAGATTCTTCGTGTTCTTGCTTAATAGTCGAACCTTGACTCTAAGGTCAACGATTTGGGAGATGGGATAGAAATCTAGGCAAAAGTTGGAGCGTAAGGACCCCAATCTCCTTGTTGCTTACCTACAACTTTATCATACCATTGTCTAGCTTTTCCCTTTAATGAGAAAGGAAATAGCTTCCAACGAGGGTTTTGTCGGACATGCCCTCTATGCGAAGACAAATCACATGTTTGCTCAAAGTCTCTAATGTGAAGGTAAGGGTTTTCGTCTCCTTCTCCCGAAAAGGATAGGCTTTGGACCAATGCAATCAACCGCGGACTCGGCCTATAGCTAGGTGTTTGGATAGGTTGTGATGACTCATGTGGCACTAGGCCGGTCTCCGTGGGTGCGTAAAATTGAAAGATAGGAATGGAATTTGAATTATCCATAAGGATAGAAAAAGATAAAATGTACGGAAAAGTAAAGTGAAAGAAAAAGATAAAAGTATAGGTACAAGGTAGAGCAAGATTTAGGTTATCTAAGCAGACCGTCTTTCTCCCCGAACGGCGCCGTAAATGCTTGTTGACACTAGATACGCACACGAAAGAATCAAGAGAAATAATCCGCAAGCGCACGGATATCGGTGAGCACTTCACCCAGGAGATAAGTCCCGAGTATCGTATTTGTTTTTATCCGCTAAGAGAAAACGTGCAATAGACTAACCCGATCTTTACTACTACCCCGGGCCGCTAGTCAAGTGAGAATTAAGCGATATAGAGAGAACTCCTTCGTCGCATTCTTCTAACCTATGGCAAGCTTTGAGACTACTGTTCTAAGGGGGTACCCGAGGAATAGACACCACGAGGGATGCTAAACCGGGCACAAAGGACCTACCTTACCTACCAACGGGAAGTGGATTACAAAGGTAATAAAGGGATTGTCACTTCCCTCACTACTACCACGGTTCCTACGAATAGGGAGCATCTACAAGTGAACCTAGCCTAAGCACCACGCTTATGCTAAAGAACGATTACTCTATTCCCAACGCGGCGAATAAAGTAAACTTGTAAACCAAAGAACAATAATAACAACGAACTTACTAGTATTAGAAGTTGAATTGCCGAATGATTACTCAAACCAAGCCTCGGGTTAGGAGACTTGATCCCACGATACACCGGAGAGGAGACACCGACAGCCGGGCTTCCTCCAAATCTACCTCCACTCTATACTCTCTCAATCTCTCTTGATACTAATACCCTATAGAGATAGATCCATTCGAGGGACCCTTCTCTATCTAACTCTCTCTCTAGATTGAAGTCTTGAATGAATAGGAGAATGAATTAGGGTTTCACGTAGGGGCCGGGGCTCGCGCTTATATAGCCCCCTAGGATTAACCACAGCCCTCGGATCAAACCGACTTAAATGGACGATAATTATTGATCTTCAAAGTCGGTGGAGGCGGGATCCGCGAGACTCCACCGATTGGTGGAGCCGGGGAGTCTTCCGACTCCCCTCCCGGGCCGGCCGACCCCGGTCGCGTGTGTGGGCCCTGTGTTTCGTGTGTCGCCTTCGGAGTCTTCTAGATTATACTTTTTCACCCGTTCGGTCTTTCTCTCTATGTAAACCCGACATGTGGGCCATCTTGGGTAGTTTTCAAGCCGTTTGTCCCGTAGAAATAGATATTCACCAAAACTCGTGGAATTCGTCGGTGGTAACCCTATATCTATCAAGTATTTATGAATAGGTCCATTTGCATGCTAAGTTGACGGTTAATTTTATGAGTTAACGACCGTCAAAGTGAACATATTTTAGTCCTTTCTCATGTTTAGTTGACGGTAAAAATTGACACTTAACGACCGTCAACAACTCCCCCAAGCTTACCTTTTGCTCGTCCCCGAGCAAAGATAAACTCGCATGGATCGAGCTGCTACTATGCTTTCACGCCTCAAAAGCACACATGCGTTCAAACAAGAACTCTCCTCCGAATTAGAGTGAACTATTCTGACTCAAAACTTACTCATATTACCTTTCACCATGGGGCTTGTAACCGTCACTTGGGTCATGAGCAGTTGAAAGATAGAACGGTCAAGTCAAGCGCTATGTTTCTCGCTCTTTGATCAACTATTATTCCAGAGTTTTTGCAAGATTTTCAAATAAAACTCAGAGTTCCTTGTATGAACCTTTCAGGTCTCTCATTTGTGGTATTGTTGGATCCTCTCCAAGGCATGAGTAGTGTATGCCTTCTCTCTCTTCTCTTAGAATATGTGGTATTTGTGGAACTAAGGCATAGTGAAAAGGGCCTTCTCTCTCTCACCCTACTTTCTAATAGGCTTATGTGGAGCTCATAGGTGGGGAGACACTCAAACTCACTTGCATATATTGCACGCTTAAGACATGGATCCAATAGGAACTAAAATAATAATAAAGTCATATGTGCATGTGAATGAGGAAATGGATGATAAGATGATGATAGGATGATGATGAGATGATGATAATAAGGAAATGATTATAAGGGGTGATCACTTGGTGAACATCTACTTCTACACTTGCTCCTTTGGGGATAACATACCTCCTTTTATTTGGAAACTTTGAAAACCTTTGAAGAGGAGGACTTGGTTGCTTTTTTTTGTTTTTCTCTCTCTTTTTTTTCTCTCTTCTTTTTTTCTCTTTTTTTTTTTCTTCTTTTTTTAGAGCAACCAATCCTCCGAAAATGAAACTTTAGCAACAAAAACGGAGTGCATAACTTGAAATGATAATGACTGGAGCTTTTATGTAGACAAATGGAATGGCGATGATTATTTCTAGATGTTCACTCCCAGGATAGGAGTAAAACCTTTTTTCTGAATGGAATAAAATGAGTGGCATATGTATATGTGGATGGATGGATGGATGCGTACTCCCAGGGTAGGAGCAGCATAAGTGCGTATCTCTAGGGTAGAGACAGCACAATATGTGGGGGAATGCGTACTCCCAGGATAGGAGCAGCATAGGTGCATATCTCCAGGGTAGAGATAGCACAATATGTGATGGATGTAGATCTATATATGGGTGGTACTTCTAGGGACGAAGTAGCACGTAAAGAATGTAGTACTTATAAAATAGGTGCATGCTTCGAGGACAAGTAGCATAGATCAATGGATGGGGAGCACATAGTAATGACTTTTAACCGCATGACCGATTCCTTATGGGTCCACAAGCATAACCACACTCAATGCCTAAAAAGACTACACTCAAGCCTACAATATGATCTATATAAACAGATGGGTTTTCCTAATCTAGTAAGCATGAATATATGGCCATGGTAGGAATTTAAACTCTCATCATAAAGGAACTCATCATGCAGAATTTAATATTTTCACGTATAAATTCTCCGGACTCTAGTATCTCTAGGAACAAGATGGACAAGAGCTCAAAACCTTCCCATATCATACCCGTCAACCACCTAGACTTAGATCAAGTGTTTGCTACCCACAAGTTTCAGTTCGAGCAAATCTCAAATCTAAACCGTTGTGTCCAAAACTCGGGAGAGTGCAAGGTTGAAAACTAGGTACTTGAAAGGAATTACTAGAGCAACTATTCATCATCTCCATGTAGAGTTTATTCTAGGATCACTTTTAAGACAGACTACAAGAACTCTCCAAAAGTAGAAAAGAAATCTTTCGGGTTTCTATAGTTATGCATCTTTTTTAGTTGTTTTAACAAAGCAAACTCTAACAAAGCATAGATAGATAAGTTGGAAACACTTAGCTTGGTACACGGGGATGCCCTCCCCCAAGCCGGATGTTGACATAGTCTCGCTGTTGTTGCCGACAGCGATGAAGACGTTCTAGTCCTCCGAGTGTCATAGATAGTTGCCGTTGGAGACAAAGATTTGAATGTTGCGGACAACACTCCGACAGAGACTGGACATCCTTCGTCTGCTAGCTCTTCTCGATCCTTTATGTTCTCGTGAAGCTCAAATAGACAACAAAGCTTGTGGAACTGATTAAGCATTAGTGATAAAACCCTCTAAGCCTTGGCCGTCTAGAACCGCCTTAACTCAAATGTCTTCTAACAGATCACAAGAAATATTTTTATCTTTTTATAATAAAGGATGCAAACAGAGAAAATAGATATGCTGAAAAATTATTTTTATGCCACCACAATGAATGATTATTCACATGGGGCTTAGTAGTTTTTTTGGATGCAAAATGCAGAAATCTTTATTTTCTTTTTCTAGAGTAGAGATAGTAAAGCGAAGATGCAATTAAGATGCATGTAGGGAAAATAAATATGCTTAAAGGAAAATGCAATGCAGTGAAAAGTAATGCCGATAAATACCAAGTTACCTCCTTGGCGAGGTTCGGTGATTTAAGTCCTTCGAACAGGACTTCTTGTCATGTTCACTCCTTCGGTGCATCATTTGATCCAAAAGGTAGAGACCTTGAGACCTTGTGATGAAGAGTAGATGCTTCTAGTGGTCCTTTACTTCTTCTTGGAGTTTGCCTTGCTTGATTGACCTCTCTCCTTGAGCATCTTGTCTTCTAAAATTTCACTCCTTCTTTTTTTTTTATGCCTAGACCATGTGCTCCACTCATTGTTTCTTCTCAACGTGCAAGAGCGATGGGGGGCTTGAAAAGAGGAAGAGCATTGCTAGATCATTGTTTGAAGAGTCATCGTCCTTCCTCCCCCAAGCTTGACCTTGTTTGTCGCTCGCCATGTGAAACAAAATATGAGTGTTGAGTCATCCCTCAGAGTGTGTTGTACTACTATGTCCTTAGACATTGTTTGTCCTCTCGTTCTTAAGCCTTCATTTGTCCGAGAGGGACTTTTGATTATAGGTCCGTTAAGCAAAGATCTCTCTTTTGCATTCTCGCTTTTAATTGTACTTGTCCAATCCAAGATGAGCGTACGGACGCTTGCATGATCTTCTTTCGTCAACCATTCTTGATTTTCATTGAGTCTTGGTTGACGCATTGATGTTCATTGGAGATGTAGACTCGACTTCTTCCTTGATGGTCTTTGTCTTCTAGCGGCATGGCGAAGAGTTGTACGCCATCCATCTTGATGATCAAGGAAGGAGCTTCTTTAGAATTTGTATGCATGCTTCATCTCCAATGGCTTAGGGACATTATCTTGCAACCATGGTCATGGTACTTCAAGGCCTGGTCGATGGTCAACCCTTGATTGGTGATTGGTTGACACAAGGATGCATGCTTATCATGCCATCCTTGTCCTTGCTGCCAATGTGCAAGATGGTGTCTTCACTCTTCAGGAACAATGAGAGTAGGTCTTTAATTGGCTAAAATGAGATGTGTTGCACCCTACTCCTCATTGGCATCCTAGCTCGAGTTTTGGGCTCAATGCTATGATGTCTTCAAAGTTGCTCATAGCTTGTTGCCTTGATCCACTTCTTTGAGTGAGTTCAAGATGTTGATCCTTCTTGTGGCACTCTTGTCTTCTCCTTTCTTCTATCACTGAAGTGGCAATTTCACAGGTGACGCCAATCCACGAACAGGCACATCATAAATTCTTTCCCCGCAAAATGTTAGTGGACGCATACCCGAAGGATTACAACAATTTCAAACTATGGGCTATTATCCACCTTCTATTTGAAAGTTCATCTATGCTAACAAGGAGATGGATTTCGAGTTACTTTAGCATAGACTTTATTTATCATGTTTTCTAACAGCTCTTTTTATGGCACGTTAACATGGTTCAAGGCAAAGGTAAGTTGCAAGAAAAGACAATGTGAATGATATTTGTTACTTACAATTCTTCCTTGGATAATGAATGAGTTGTGTCTTTTGTGCGAAGTTGTTCGAGATCATCATATGCCTTGCTTCATCTCCGAGGTTGTTCATCTCTTGACTTACCCAATTTGGATTTGAGAGTCTTCTCAGGGGTTAGTCCAACAAAATAACCAACATCTACTAAAACATATTTTTAGCTCAATAACCAAACTAGACTCCATGTCTAATTTAATTAAGGAAGGATACTTAACCTAAGCACCACGCTTAATTTAAAAGCCAATGGAAGTATTTCGAGTACTTCCAAACCAAAGCATGCTTTAGCAAACAAAGGTAGCATGAAAGCATTATAGAGAGTTACTCAAACAGAGATGACAGAGCATGATCATGGTGAGGATTTTTTTTATTATTTTTTTATTTTTTAGATGCAAAAAGGGCGATGTGAATGCATGCCGAAACTAAACATGCAATGGATGAGCAAACATAAATAAGCTAAATGGAGTGATTGCATGAATTGTTAAAAGTAAACATGCAAAAGATGGGTGCAAGAATTCAAAAAGATAACTACTCATAAATTTTAAAATCCATGAGCAAGACCTGTCTCACCATTATTGATCATACTTACCATGACTCACATTTTGGGATTTGTGAGTAGTGCAACATCCATGTTCGTCACTGATGTGATTTGAATTCTTGTGACGATGACCTTTTTTTCCAATCTACACATGGTTAGAAAATATATATGTATACGCAAACCTGTGAGGTGGCAGGGTTCCAATGTTGATGAATGTTGAATGTTGAGGGACCCTGGGCTCTTTAATGTCTCATCTTTTCTTGTGGAAACTTGCCTAAGGTCAAAACGGCTTCTTTTGTCCCGTCTATTCCACACTTAACAGAACAAGGGGTAATCCTACTAAAGCTAGTGGTACACTAAATTAGCAGATATCAAGATCATTATCAAAAACTTAACACCAATTGCTTCCCCGCAACGGCGCATCCAAAAATTGCTTGTTGGTATAAATTAAGTGCAACTAAAATAAGAAGGATTCCGCAAGCGCATAGAACATACCATTGTAGCATTTTACCGGAGTAAACCAGGTATCGTTATTTATATTTTACCACAGGGAAGCAAGGGTTAAAGAATCTAATAAATCACCATCATGTATCTACTAACTTAGTAAACCAACTAGACTAAAGCAGGGGTAAAATATATATGATAGGATATATGTATAAGCACAAGTATGAGAATTAACTGATAAATGAGTAGCTAGATATAGTGGGAGGACAACGGGAGAGATCTAGGTTCCTATGTTCTTCTCTACTACTTTGGTTCTATAATAACAGGGATGGATAAGTATAACGATCACACAATAGCACTTTGGAGCAACAAGATACCTTCCGACTCTCGAAGAAGACCGGTAAAGAGTAGTAGGGGGAAGGCTGCCAAAAAGCTCTACGAAACACCAACCCGAACGTGGTGGAATACAAAGGCCCGATAGAGCTGTCACCTCCGGGGCTACCACAACTATCCGTGGATTGGCGCAACCTCGTGTAACCTATAGTCTAGACACCATGCCTACACTATCGATTACTACTCTAATCACTATATATAACTAGAGCACTCAATACGAGCAAAGATCCCATGCCAAAGAATAACAACTATACTATCTATCACAAGATGCATAAGAGTACATAGAGAAGATAAATATATATTAAAGCATAAGTCTTACAAGAATAGATACAAAGACATACCAAATCTCCGAAGACTTCTCCGAACCGAGCGCAGCTCCGCTCTCCCTAACTCTCATCTAGATCTAATCTACTACATTGGAATGTCTAGCTCTAATTCTCTAGAGAAGAGAAGTCATCCATTCAAGGGACGCCTCTACAACTCTGATCCCGCTGGGAGATAATGAATTAGGGTTTTAGGGATGCCTCCTCCAGGGGCCAGGGGCCCTGCTTATATAGCCCCCTAGGATGCACCGCAGCCCTCGGATCAAACCGACCTAAACGGACGATTATTATTCATCCTCAAAGGCGGTGGAACAGGGATCCACGAGGCTGACGCTGATTGGCCGAGGTGCCCGGCCGCCCAAGGGGAGTCGGCCGACTCTCCACCGAGCCCGTTCGGCTCCCGCTTGGTCCGAGCCTTCTCGAACCTTCCAGATTACAGAATTTTCACCGGTTCCCGATTATCTCTATGTAAACCTGACATGTGGGCCTTCCTTGGGTATTTTCAGCTGACACCCTGCAGAAATAGACATTCACCAAAACTCGTGGAATTCTATTAGTATAACCCCTATATCTAGTTGGTGAACATATTTTAGTCCTTTCTCATGTTTAGTTGACGGTAAAAATTGACACTTAACGACCGTCAACACAGGTCTGGCAGGTGGGCCCCCCAGCCTTGCTCCCTTGCTGTCCTGGTGTCTCTGGTGTTCTGGCAGTGTCCGAGATGGCCCCAAACCTTGGTCGGTCGACCTGCCTTTGGTGGAAGCAAAGGGCCATCTTTTGCAGGTAGTTTCACTATGCAATTCTAAGCACAATGGTGGTATTGGACCCACAAATGTCAGGTCGGCCGACCTGGCCTTTGTGCTCATCTTTTGCACAATGTATCCAGAGGCTATGACATTGATGAATGTGGAGTTGGTTTGGTCATTGGCCATCTTGGTTGGTTGTTCTACCTTCATTTGTAGCTTTCGAACACTGAAAAGTGCTTGTTTGCACCTGCACCCAAATAATGACACATACATCTGGAACCAAGTCAATTGTACCTATGTCACTACTCATTAGCATGGTGTTCTCTCCGACTCAACCATTGTTGACGGCTTTTCATGGGGTGAAAATAGGGTATAATTGCCGTCAACAAGATCCCCCAAGCTTAACCTTTGCTCGTCCCGAGCAAATAATAAGACTTAGCATCAGTGGATCATGTGTTATCACTAAGTTAACATCTCAATAATACTAAGTGGACAACAAAGAACTTCTCTTTGAATGGAAAAATTAGCAATACCAACACACCAATATTACTCTAGCACTCATGGGGCTTATGGCATTAACTTAGTCTTGGGATGTTGGAAGACAGTAATGCCTTTGACTAGAGTATCTACTTTTCTCATTCTTTTAGCAAGTTTCAATGCCGAGGTTTTTGATAAGTTTTTCAAAAGAAGTCTTAATGTTCCTCAAATGGTTTCCTCAAGTCACTCAAGTGGTGTATGAATCCTCACCAAGGCACATCATGTGTTTGCCTTTCAAAACCATCCTACCTCTAATAAGGCTTTATGTGGAGCTTAAGTAGGTATGTCAAGGAATAGCATACTAGCAATGTATATGTTGTCTTAGTTAAGAAAGAAGAAGATCTTGGACCACAGAAGAGACTCATCATACCCCCAGATCAAGATGTAAAATGGAATGAATGGAGTGAAGGAATGTAATGGATGGTAATGTAATGGAAGAAAGGTGGATGTATGGTGGATGAGGTTGCTCCTTTATTTGATTCCATCTTTCTTTCTACTACTATTGAGACAAGGCTAGCTCTCTTTTTCTCTCTTTTTTTTCTTTTTTTCTTCTTTCTTCTTTTTTCTCTTTTTTCTCTTCTTTTTTTTTTTTTTTTTATAAAGGATCTATCTAAGGAATAGATGCCTAGCCCTTTTCTCGGGATGTGTCTCACCTAACAATTGATAACTTTGAGAGGGATTTCTAACTTTAGAACATGGAGCAACCTATATGAAGGAAATGGTAAATGTGGAGGTGCGTACTTCCAAAGGTAGAAGCAAAGACAAGAATGGTGGTATGGATGAAGATGCGTGCTCCTGGTGGTAGGAGTAGCATAATAATGGTGGTATGATAATGCGTATTCCCAGGGTAGGAATAGCATGGTGATATGAGGATGCGTACTCCCAGGGTAGGAGTAGCATGGTTGCGTACTTTCGGATTAGAAGCAGTATATTTAGTGGTATGTGGATCTTGATCTTAGGACCATGACAAACCTCTAACACAAGTTCTACAAGTCTTAATGCAAACAAGTAGCTTATGTAGAAGGCTTTTGATATCAAGTGTATATGGCTGTGGTAGGAAATTCAACACCATTGAGGAACAATTAAGTTTTTCATTCATTTCAAAATAAATTCTCTGGCAATCATGCGTGCTTATAACAATAGAATAGAGTTCTTATCTCAACTATATCAAGTTCATGATGGTTAAGAGTGCCAAGTAATCCAAACTTAGAGAAGAGCTAAGTTGTAAACAAGCACTAGAGAAACATTAACTAGCAATTTAGCAATCATTTCCATAGGAAGAAGAGCACTCATGAAGCATGAGATAGATAAGCCTTTTTATTATAATCAAAATTTTATTTTATTTATAAAGTAATGAAGTAAATAAAAGAAAATGCAAGATAGAGGACATACCTTGGATAAACTTACCTTAGTGGGGGAGAGGATCTCCCCCAAGCTTGGCTTTTGCTCATCTTGTATAGTTGTAGAGGTTGGGCGTTTTGTTGAGCCAAGCTTAGTGTTGTCGATGAGGCCGTCCATGTCCATCTTTTGATGGCGCCTCTCCCTACCCCATGGGTAAGGAGTGCGCACTATTGGAGTCTGACCTGGACAGGTCTCCATATGGATCTAGAGTATCCATGGAATTTACCTCTTCATCTTCTTCTACACTTTCACCTGCAGGGTCTGCTTGTTCCTGCAACACTTTGGCTTTTTGGCAGTGCGGTCCAAGAGAGCCGGATATGAGGCAGCCCTTGGACTCACTTTCTCTCAGTGGAGGTGCACAAGGCATTTATTGGGGAGAACAACTTCTTCTCTTAGCTACAAAAGGTGAGACAACACAAGGACACACTAGGGAAACAAAGATTAGTGTTAGCATTAGTCCTCCCAAGTGTTAGTGGTCCTTGTGGGGCATAGTCATTCCCACAGCAAGGTGTGCTAGTGGGTAGTGAGACACACCACACTTGCTCGTTGAGCAAGACAAACTTCTATTGCTGCTGGAAGAAGGGCTCGAAAGTGTTCACAGGGGGAGGAGAGTAAGTGAGCAAGGGTACTAGTGACCAACTTTATGGGTCGGTTGACCTCGACCCTTGGAGACCTTAAAGTGTGGATTTAGCAGCAAGATGGTGGATGGCTATGTGATAGAGTGATGGTGCTGGGTGGCCATACCACAGGTCGGCCAACCCATGCAACTCTTCCAATTCAAAAAGCAGAACCACCATGAGCATTGGTAGGATGAGTAGATCAAAACTCATATGTCAAGCCGCCTACCTCCCGGGTAGACTGACCCAGGATGCTCCTCCCCTTGCTTTGTGCCAAAGTGGAAAGTGAGTGGAGGTCACTCTATGTTGGGTGCACTCCCAACACATCTCTCTCTCTTTCTCTCTTCGGGAGCATGCTCGTGGCATCCCCCTTATTGAAGTGAGTGAGGATAAGGAAGAGGGCAAAGGCAAGCTTCTACTTATCCTAAGCTTAGAGAGAGAGAAGATAAGGCAATGTGAGCTCAAGATGATTCTGAGTGTGGATTTGGGCTCACATTGCAAGGGTGTTCATAGGGGGAGAAGGTCAAATGGTGAAGCCCCAAGCTAAGGTAGGCCGTTCTCCCCTAAGCACAACTAAATGTCCTATTGAATTGTGAGCAGGGAATCCTGATGAAAACATCTCTGAATTGGCACAAGTGGGGGTCGGCCGACCCCCAAGCTTGGCATCTCAACACTCTCAACCTTTTGCCATGGAATTCTAGGAGAGTGAAGGCTAGGTGTGAATCAGAGATAGTGATATTTCAGTGATTCCCTAGTCTAGTGCTTGGCGAACAATAGAAGGTGATTGGAAAAAGTGGGGACATGGCTCGAGTGATCCCCATGGACCATGGGGGTACTCAAGCATACCTCGTTGACCACTTTGCAGATGTGAGCTGGTGGTTTGGTCCCTAAGGTGAAGAGGGGTATCTATGCTTAGAGTGATGGACCAAGGGACCACTTCTTTCAACATTGGCTAGCATAGTGTGTCAAGGATTGTGAGGTGAGTAGGAGACAACAGGGAGCCAATGGGGTTCATGTGTGGGTCGGCCGACCCACACTTGGAGATCCCTTGAGCATCCAAGTGTTGTTCCTAAGTCTACATATCTAGCCAAAGTGAAAGAAGCATGAGTGAGCCCAATGGTGGGATCGGCTGACCCCTACCTTTGGCGATCTACCAGCTCAAAACCTTGGTGCAAGAAGCTCTCAAGGCTATTATTGGCTTAGTGGCTTAAGCACTCTTGCTTAGCTAAATGGAATGGTGAGTTTCTTCATCTTTTTAGCTAAAGCAAGAGGTGAGAGTGAGGGAGTTTAGCTCCTAGGATGTAAGTTGACAGTTTCGTGTCTTTCATTTCTTGTAGCACTCACCCTAGAGCTATACGATCACACATACCGTAAACCGGAAGGAGGTGGGCCTCCCCCGTGCTCGTGACAGGTCTCAAGCAACAAGCCAACTAAGTGCACCAAAAGTTCTTTGCTTAAAGCTGCAGAAATTGCCAGGCTAGCTTCATCTAGATGTTTAAGTAAGCCTATGAAGCCAATCATATCATGATTTTAAGATCAAGTCATGAACATGGCATGGCAAAGCAAAGGGGGCGAAGTTGGCATGTGGTGGCACCAAGGTTGGGTCGGCGACCCGTCCATGGGCCCCACCTGGTGCCCATGTTGCTCAAAGAGTTAAGCAAAAGGTTTTCTCATTTCATCATTTTTTTGTTTTGTTTTATGTATTTGGAATGGGAAATGTTTTTGGGTTTTTGGTTATGGCTACTACTACACTAAGCTCGAGAAAGCTTGGAACACTAAAGAGAAAAGAGAAGGCCAAGTGAGCTTGAGATGATTCTGGTTTTGGTGTGGGATTGAGCTCAACTTGGGGTGCTAGTTATAGGGGTGAAAGGGCAAGGCAAGGCCACCCAAAGGGTAGGTCGGCCAACCTGGCCCTGGCCCCTTTGAAGCATGCTCTCCCTCTGACAAGGAATCTAGCCTAGTGTTTGCAAAAAGTCACAAGCATTGGACCATAAACCTGGTCGGTCGACCAAGGTTTGTGCCCCGCAACCACTTTAGTCATGCTAAGTCAGGTAGTCTGGCAAGGATGGTGGTGGTCATGGTCCAAAGTTGCCGAGGTTGCTTTGGATTCCTATGTCTAGTGTTTGGTGAAAGAGAAAAGGAGAAAGCAGAAGTGGAGACAAGCATCAAAGTGATTCCCATGAACAATTGGAACACTTAAACATGCATTGCTACTCCCTATGCTGGCTTTGGCTGGTGGTATGCTTCCTAAAGCATTCAAGATGTTCAAAGTGGCATCCTAAGCTAAAGTCATGAGCAATGAACCATCTCTCCTCGAATTCTGGCTAGTGTGGTGGGCATAGGATCCTTGGTTGTCATCATTAGGAGACAGCAGGGAGCCTGAAGACACCAAGTCCAGGTTGGTGGACCTAGGCTTTGGAGCCCCAGAGCATCCTATGCTGCTCCTTGGATCCCATAAGACAGGTCGGTCGACCTGGCCATGGTGGCCCCAGTAGCTCAACTTTTCTCTAATCACTCTTCTCAAGTTTTATTACCTATGTCTAACTTATTTCATTGGAATAAAATATGAAGCTGTGAAAGCAAACATGCAATTGAAAGGGAAATGCAAAACTAAAATGCACGAAGCAAATATGAGATAACTACTGACATACCTTATCAGCGAGGGCTCCATGTTTTAGGTCCATAGAGCAGGACCTCTCCATTGACGATTGAGCTTGAACGTGCATCATTCCATCCTAGAGATGGATGGGGGTGATTGCACTTTGCCAAACCTTCAAGATCTCCATTCTCTTCTTGATCAAGGTTTCATTCAATGTTCACCGCATTTGTGAATCTTTCTCAATGACTTACCCTCATGGATTTAAACTTCGTGCAGGGGTTAGTCTAGGCATACAACCAAGGTCTACACTAGAAGTTTTGGTTCATTTAATCAAACACAACTCCATGTCTTATTTGATTAAGGTAGGCAAATTAACCTAAGCACCATGCTTAATTTAAAGGGCCTATGGAAGCACTCTTAAGAAGTACAACCAAACCAAGACATACTAGAGTGGAAAATGGAAGTAAAGGCAATGATGCACAAAGACTCACAAAAGGATTGAACGACATCCTTGGATCAAGTCATCACTCACAATCTATGATTGGATTATGAGTGATGGAGCCGTTCCGTCACTAATGATGAGAAGGGTTTCTCTTGACGATGACTTCTTCTCTGTTGGTGTAACACTACCGCTTCGCCTTTCCCAATAGCAAGAATGGGAAAAGGCGAAGACAGATGGCTTTTGTGGAGACATTCTAAATGGTGAAAGTCCCACACACCTATAGGAAGTATTGGAGATGGGCATTGCCGTTTCCCGCATGGCTTCTGACAAACGGGTTGGCTTGCACCATAATGGTAAGCACAGACTCAAAAGTTGCATCCCCCAAGCTAGGCTGCGAACCCGTAGTGACATAGTCATCTAACGGTGCAGAATAGTCAGGGATGATCTTTTGGGTCAGGGCTTCTTTGATAACTAGTGCAAAGCCTCCTTCCTTGAACGGGTTTAGGTTCGAATGAACCCTGGAGGTAGAAGTTGACAATGTCTAGTTCTCCTCAACAACCGTTCGTGTACCGTCTAGCTTCACGATAATGAGATGCAAGACAAATGAGAGGTAAAACCCCTAACACTAATTGATAACTAGACTGGTCACTGACCCTAGATTCGATGATATTAAAACTCCTAGGCTAACGCTTTCCCCGGCAACGGCGCCAGAAATGCTTGTTGGCATTTCTTAGCGCAACCGCCAGAAGTATGGCAGCAACACCAGAGATGCCAGGAGGGGTAATTCTATATCTATTGCATATTTCGCAAGCGCACAGTATGTACCGCTGTAGCATTTCACCGAGGAGTATTCTAAGGTTGTCGATTTATATTTCTCCCAAGGGAAAGCCGTAGCTAGGAGTCAATAGGGAAAGGAGATCCAGGTGTCTATCATCTAGTATCACTAGTGATAGGGGGATGAACGAAGTGGATAGGAAGGATGGATCAAGGAGTTGGTAAGAGAGTCTAAGGGATAACTAGTGGAATAGCAGCTAGGTGAGAGGGCAATGAGAGAGTGTAAGATTCCTAATGGGTCTTGGCTTACTTCCATGAATTAGTCCTATCATTTAGATTTTGACCCAGCTATCCTAAGTATATGTGAGAGTTAACTCTCCCTTCTACTGCAGCCGAAAGGCGAAACAGATTGTAACTCAGCACAGCCTGAGGCGCCCACCAATGCAGACCTACTATCTTGCCTAATAACGCCCGAGGAGAACTCCAACCCGATGGAAGGCTGTCACACTTCACTCCGGGCGTTCCCGAGTGCGGCAAGACGTCCACACCAGTAGATCTAGTCTAGATACCACGTCTACACTATCTCTACTACTCTGAATCTAGCAAGGGCCTAAAGCACTTCACTCAAGAGCCTAACATACGCTCGCTCAAGAGAGAGCAATGTGTGTTGATGTCTATTAAGTGCAACTGAAATAAGAAGGGTTCCTTAAGCGTTTACGTAATATATCATCGTAGCATTTTAACCGGGAGTAATCCAGGTATCGTTATTTATAATTTTACCACCGGGAAGGGAATGCACCGGATAATGAGTGATGAGCAATGCACATGCGATAATGGAGAGCTTAACCTTGTCTCGTATCGATCATCTCATGCGGGGTAAGTGTCACATAAAATATAGGAATGAATGATAAATGACATAAGATAAATGAGAGCATTAGCCACATAAAATAATAGTAATAAGCCATCTCAACTTAGCACTCTAAGCTTATAACACTAGCATGGACTAGGACGATCTAGGGTATAATCCTATGTTATTCTAACTATAAAGTCAAAGCATACAATGATTAGTGCAAGAACATCTAGCAATCATGGCGGGAAAAGGTTACATCTATGCATAGTGATATTACCGTAGAAGACAAGAGACATAGCAATGACTTCAATGTAATAGGTTTGTTCTGCTAGACCTATACTCGGGAGAAGGGCTACAAAGGACTCAACAGACCACACTCCCGCGATCTACCTCACGATCCGGAATATAGGGTGCAATCGCAGATAAATACGGTCTAGGCACCACGCCTACACAATATTTACCACTCACCCATCAATCTAATGAGCAAGCGCTATACGATCCTATGCATAAACATAATTCTAGTCCAACTATGCTAAACATATAATCAAAGTATACTAAGAACAATATAATTGAGAACAAAATCAAATAGAGCAAAGTCAAGTCTGATATAATAGAATAGAATAAAGTACTACTCATAGTATCACGAACAATGATGAATATTACAAGAATGTAAAGGGGAATTACCAAGAACTCCGACAGATCCGGACTCCAAGCTAGGCTTGATTCCCTCTAGATCTATTCCTATGTAGCTATGCTACTAAACTATGGAGCTCTAATTGAGATGGTGGCTCAAGCTTCTCCGAATTCCGATGAGAGAATGAACTCTTGAATGAATTAGGGTTTTACCCGAGGGCCAAGGGCTCAAATATATAGCCCCTAGGATGAACCACAGCCCTCGGATCAAACCGACCTAAATGGACGATAATTATTCATCCTCAAAGGCGGTGGAGGCAGATCCACGAGACTCCACCGATTGGTGGAGATGGGGAGTCGGCCGACTCCCCCCCGGGTCGGCCAACCGGCCACCCCGCTGTGGGGCCCACCTTCGGGGTCGCCTTCCGGAGTCTTCTAGATTATACAATTTTACCCGTTCGGTCTTTATCTCTATGTAATCATGACATGTGGGCCTCCTTTGGTTCTCTTTTCGATAACCCCCGCGTAAATAGACAATCACCAAAACTCGTGGAATTCCGTCAAGGTGTAACCCCTATATCTAACAGTGAACTCATATTAGTCCTTTCTCTTGCCGCGTTGACGGTATAAAATTGATACTTAACGATCGTCAACAAACTCCCCCAAGCTTACCTTTTGCTCGTCCCCGAGCAAAGATAGACTCAAAGATGGATCAAGAGTTGCTACAATGCTTTCACTCCTCACAAGTACACATGCATTCAAACAAGAACTCTCCTCCGGATTAGAATGAACTATCCTGACTCAAAACTCACTCATATTACCTTTCACCATGGGGCTTGTAACCGTCACTTGGGTCTTGAGTAGTTGAAAGATAGAACGGTCAAGTCAAGCGCCATGTTTCTCGCTCTTTGATCAACTATTATCCCGGAGTTTTTGCAAGGTTTTGAAATAAAAATCAGAGTTCCTTGTATGAACCTTTCAAGTCTCTCATTTGTGGTATTTCTGGATCCTTTCTAAGGCATGAGTAGTGTATGCCTTCTCTCTTCTCTCAGAATATGTGGTATTTGTGGAACTAAAGCATAGTGAAAAGTGCCTTCTCTCTCTCACCCTACTTTCTAACAGGCTTGTGGAGCTCATAGGTGGGGAGACACTCAAACTCACTTGCATATATTGCATAGTTAAGACATGGATCCAATAGGAACTAAAATAATAATAAAGTCATATGTGCATGTGAATGAGGAAGTGAAATGGATGATAAGATGATAATAGGATGATGATAGTATGATGGTGATAAGAAATTGATTATGAGGGGTACTCAACTGGTGAACATCTACTTCTACACTTGCTCCTTTGGGGATAACATGACTCCCTTTATTCGGAAACCTTGAAACTTCTTAAATGGAAGGACTTGGCTACTCTTTCTTTTTTTTTCTTTTCTCTCTTTTTTTTTTTTGAATAACCAATCCTCTGAAAACGAAACTTTAGCACAGGGAGTGTATAACTTGAAATGATAATGACTGGAGCTTTTTATGTAGGCAATGAAACGGCAATGATTATTTCTACATGTTCACTCCTGCAATAGGAGTAGAACCTTTTCTCGGATGATGTGAAATGAATGGCGTATGTATATGTGGATGGATGAATGGATGGATGCGTACTCCTGTAGGAGCAAGATAAGTGCGTATCTCTAGGGTAGAGACAAGACAATATGTGGGGAATGCGTACTCCCAGATAGGAGTAGCATAAGTGCGTATCTCCGGGGTAGAGATAGCACAATATGTGGTGGATATGGATCTATATGTGGGTGGTACTTCGAGGAAACGTAGCACGTAATGAATGTAGTATTTATAAAATGGGTGCGTGCTAAGCGAGGACGTAGCATCGATCAATGGATGGAGAGCACATAGTATTGACTTTACTCGCGTGACTAATTCCTTATGGGTCCACAAAGATAACCACACTCAATGCCTATAAAGTCTACACTCAAACCTACAATATGATCTATATAAACATGGGTCTTTCCTAATCTAGTAAGCATGAATATATGGTCAGTGGTAGGAATTTGAACTCTCATCATAAAGGAACTCATCATGCAGAATTTAATATTTTCAAAGATAAATTCTCCGAACTCTAGTATCTCTTGGAACAAGATGACAAAAGCTCAAAACCTTCCCATATCATACCCGTCAACCACCTAGACTTAGATCAAGTGTTCGCTACCCACAAGTTTCAGTTTCAGAGCAAATCTCAAATCTAAACAAGCTTGTGTCCAAAACTCGGGAGAGTGCAAGGTTGAAAACTAGGTACTTGCAAGGAATTACGGCAGAGCAACTATTCATCATCTCCATGTAGAGTTTATTCTAGTGATCACTTTTAAAGACAGATTGCAAGAGCTCTCCAAAAGTAGAAAAGATAAATAAGGAAATCTTTCTGGGTTTCTATGGTTATGCATCTTTTTTAGTTGTTTTAACAAAGCATACTTTAATAAAGCATAATTAGATAAGTTGGAGACACTTAGCTTGGTACACGGGGGATGCTCTCCCCAAGCCGGATGTTGACATAGTCTCGCCGATGTTGCCGATGTGCACTAAGGACGTTCTAGTCCTCCAGGAGTGTTGTAGATAGTTGCTTGTTGGAGACAAAGATTCAATTGTCGCGGGCAAAGACTCCGACAGGGGACCTGGATGTCCTTCGCTTGTTAGCTCTTCTTGATCCTTGATGTTCTATGAAGCTCAAAATAGACAACAAAGCTTGTGGAACTAATTAAGCGTTAGTGATAAAACCTCTAGGCCTTGGTTGTCTAGAACTTTCTTAACTTAGACTTGTTCTAACAGATCACAAGAATTATTTTTATCTTTTTATTATTTAAGGAATGCAGATAGGAAATAAATATGCCGAGAAATTATTTTTTTGTGCCACCACAAGAATGACTATCCACATGGGGCTTGACGATTTTCTCGGATGCAAATGCACAACATCTTTATTTTCTTTTCAAATGCGGAGATAAAAGAGTAAAGATGCAACTAAGATGCAAGTAGGGAAATAAATATACTAAGATAAAAAATATAATGTTGAAAAGTAATGCCGATAAATACCAAGTTACCTCTTGGCGCGGCGTTCGGTGGTTTTAAGTCCTCCGAACAGGAATTGTCATGTTCGCTCATTTTTCAAGGGCGCATTGGTCCGGCGCCTCGGATGATGTCGCCGTGTGTAGGAATTGATTCTCGATTTTACTTTTATTTTCCACACCTTCTTTGTTGGAGAAGATGACCTTGAGGAGGAAGTTTCTTGGGGCACTTGGTTTTCTTCGGTAGCACCTCTTCTTCTTTTACAATGTTCTTCTCTTCCGGGTACCGATCTTCATATCTTGACACTTCTCCCTCATAGTCAGCCCATCCATCTCGTAGTGATGTTCTTCTTGTTCTCGCGACGGGTACGCTCTTCTCCTTGCTCTGTTCTTCTTGGGCTCCTCGCTGATTATATAATTATTATTGAAGTAGCGGCGTACCTTCTCGTGGGAAAGTGGAAGTGAATCTCTCCGTCCCAATGTAGATGATAGCTCGTGGTGTTCAGAATGGTCTTCCTAGGATGATTGGAGGATCATAGTCATCTCCCATGTCAATGACTAGGAAGTCCGTAGGGACATAATGGTCATCTATCTGGATGAGGACATCCTTTACTTCTCCTTCGACGAAGCGGAATGTCCGGGCCCGCCATCCGCACCGTGCATAGGTAGGCTCCAAAGGCATAGTGCCATATAGGTACTCATAAGTTACCTTGGCCATAATGTTGACGCCTCGACCCGGTGTCACGCATGCCTTTATTGAAAGAGCTTCGTTGATGGAGCATTGAATGGTTGGGACACTGGGTCATCCTTCTTGATCGGACGTGGGGACCCGAGTAAGTGGTCATGCTCCTTATGGACTGCGGTGACCATCCTTACCGTCTCCGCCTTCTTGGTCTTCTTATTCTTGTTCTTGCTCTTCTTAGCCGGACTCTTCTTCTTCTCACCGTTCGTTGATGAGGGTGTCTTTGGGAACCGCAAAGACTGTTCTTGAAGAAGAAGGTTTCTCTTGCCCTTGATGTTGAAGATGATCTTGGCAGTGTTGGCATACATGATGGCTCCAGCAGTGTTCAAGAATGGTCGTCCCCGTAATGATAGGGGACCTTTCATCACCGCTCGTATCCACTACCACGAAGTCTCGCAGAACATACGAGTTGCCTACTCGCACACATATATCTTCTAGTACTCCCAAAGGGACACGGAGTGACCGATCCGCAAGCCGTAAGCACATAGTTGTGTATGTTAAGGGGCATCTGAATAGCTTCTCATATATCACTCTTGGCATGATGTTGATGCTTGCACCGAAATCACAGATTGCCTCATAAAAGTTAGTACTTCCAATGGAGATCGGAATGACTGGTCTCCCTGGATCGCCCTTCTTGATTGGCAGAGTTGAGTCAATCCATGACCCCTTCGATGGATCACTTCAGCTATCTTCTACATCGAATATATCAACAAGATTTGCAGTTTCGAGCTCTTCAGGTTGTCCTGCCGCTTTACCTTGGCCAAAGTGGAGGGAGCAAGGTTAACAAGCCGTTGTACCCGCGACTCAAGTATCTTGTTGAAGCCGAGCCGACTCTTGATGGCATTGGAAAAGCCATCCATCCTCGTTGCCGAGTGTCTCTAGGACCTTGTCATTTGATGTCGCCTTCTTGGACAGATTGTCCATCATCTTGCCTTGGTTTAGCACCAACTCTCTCAAAGGCGGCCGGTTGTAATTATTGTAGGAAGAGTTGTTACCTTGATAGTTGCCTCGAATAATTGCCCGAGTAGTTAGGCCTCGCCGTTGATTCCAACCTTGATTCCGCATCGAGGACGATAGTAATTATTGTTGTTGTTGTTGTTGAGGTAGTTCACGTCCTCCTTCACTACTCCGCGCTTAGCACTGTGTGCCCAGCTCTCCACACTCTTCACATGTCATGCGAGCATCATGTATATGCATGACTTCTTTCTTCTCCGGGGCTCTCTCATCGAGCCTCTTCATTAGCAAATCCATTTTGGCGTACAAAGATGTCTACCTCCTTTAGCCGGTGCATTCCTCCACCTCTCTTGCGGGTCTCGAGTTCTTTCTTCACTCCAACCTTGGTTGGATGCCATCTTCTCCACAAGATTTGTGGCTTGAGGAATAGTGAGTGATAAGAATGCACCTCCAAAGCAGCATCCATCGTCTCACGTGTGCTGTTGCTTGCTAAGCCCATGGTAGAATGTCCGCATAAGCAGCCAATTCTCCATGCCATGATGAGGACACTGAGGATGTAATCTTGAAAGCGCTCCCAAGCTTCGGGACAGCCTCATCATGATGTTGCTGAAAGCTTGATATCTTCCCACGAAGAGCATTTGTCTTGCCCATGGGGAAGAACTTCGCCAAGAAATTGGTGGAACATAGTGCCCACGTAGTATTCTTTCTCCTTATTGGCGTAGAACCATCGCTTCGCTCTCCCCAAGAGTGAGAATGGGAAGAGGCGAAGTAGTATAGCATCTCCGGGGACATCCTTGATAGTGAATGTGCTACAAATCTCCGTAAAGTGTTGGAGATGAGCACTAGCATCTTCATGGGCCTTCCCATTGTAACCGGCTTGCTTGCACCATGTTGATCGGCGCAGCTTGAGCTCAAAAGCTCCTTCGATGTCCGCACTGTCCAAAGGCGAATGTTGTCCGTAGTGGAGCCGAGAACTCGCGAGTGACTTGTTTGCCATGGCTTCAAACGCTGGTGTCAAGTCTCGAACGAAAGGTCCACTTTCTCGCTTCCGACAAACTTCCAAGTTGAGTTGATGATGATGCTTTAGTGGTCTTCTTCAACTTGCTTCCGGCCTTCCCGAATAAAGCTTCGGATCGTCAATATAATTATCGAAGAATTGTCTTTTTCATACATTACCCCGCATAAGATATAAAAATAGACGAAAGACAAGGGTAAGGTCTGTATGAGTAGAGAATGGTGACAAAGTGCTCAATCTCATTATGTAGTGTAATGCTGCTCATTATCCATTGGCTTTCAACCTTCCCCGCAACGGCGCCAAAAATGCTTGTTGATGTCTATTAAGTGCAACTTAAATAAGAAGGGTTCTCAAGCAGTTTAAATATATCATCGTAGCATTTTAACCGGAGTAATCCAGGTATCGTTATTTATAATTTTACCACCGGGAAGGGAATGCACCGGATAATGAGTGATGAGCAATGCACATGCAATAATGGAGAGCTTAACCTTGTCTCGATCGATCATCTCATACAGGGTAAGTGTCACATAAAATATAGGAATGAATGATAAATGACATAAGATAAATGAGAGCATTAGCCACATAAAATAATAGTAATAAGCCATCTCAACTTAGCACTCTAAGCTTATAACACTAGCATGGACTAGGACGATCTAGGGTATAATCCTATGTTATTCTAACTATAAAGTCAAAGCATACAATGATTAGTGCAAGAACATCTAGCAATCATGGCGGGAAAAGGTTACATCTATGCATAGTGATATTACCGTAGAAGACAAGAGACATAGCAATGACTTCAATGTAATAGGTTTGTTCCGCTAGACCTATACTCGGGAGAAAGGGCTACAAAGGACTCAACGAACAAGCCACTCCCGCGATCTACCTCACGATCCGGAATATAGGGTGCAATCGCAGATAAAATACGGCCTAGGCACCACGCCTACACAATATTTACCACTCACCCATCGATCTAATGAGCAAGCGCTATACGATCCTATGCATAAACATAATTCTAGTCCAACTATGCTAAACATATAATCAAAGTAAACTAAGAACAATATAATTGAGAACATAATCAAATAGAGCAAAGTCAAGTCCGATATAATAGAATAGAATAAAGTACTACTCATAGTATCACGAACAATGATGAATATTACAAGAATGTAAAGGGAATTACCAAGAACTCCGACAGATCCGACTCCAAGCTAGGCTTGATTCCCTCTAGATCTATTCCTATGTAGCTATGCTACTAAACTATGGAGCTCTAATTGAGATGGTGGCTCGGCTTCTTCGAATTCTCGATGAGAGAATGAACTCTTGAATGAATTAGGTTTTACCCAAAAAAGGGCTCAATATATAGCCCCTAGGATGAACCACAGCCCTCGGATCAAACCGACCTAAATGGACGATAATTATTCATCCTCAAAGGCGGTGGAGGCAGATCCACGAGACTCCACCCGATTGGTGGAGATGGGGAGTCGGCCGACTCCCCCCGGGTCGGCCGACCGACCGGCCACCCCGCTGTGGGGCCCAGCCTTCGGGGTCGCCTTCTCGGAGTCTTCTAGATTATACAATTTTACCCGTTCGGTCTTTATCTCTATGTAATCATGACATGTGGGCCTCCTTGGTTCTCTTTTTTGATAACCCCGCAAAAATAGGCAATCACCAAAACTCGTGAATTCATCGGTGTAACCCCTATATCTAACAGGTGAACTCATATTAGTCCTTTCTCTTGCTGCGTTGACGGTATAAAATTGATACTTAACGATCGTCAACAATGTGCCAGTAGAAAGGATGTATACGTATGATAAACTAAGGCATAAAGTAAATACTAGCACTACTCAGAGGAAAGCAAAGTAAGAATGATATATATTAAATACTGAGAATCTTACTAGACA